>CAUYON010039554.1:0-24117 GCA_963573935.1 Arctocebus calabarensis | reverse complement strand
AATTGTTGAAAAAGGCAACAATGGAAAATTATATTTAAACTAGAAAAATGAAGAAATAAAAAAAAGAAAAGAAAAATCTTTAAGGAAAATGTTGAAATTAAAAACAAAACAACAATAACAAAAACAAACAAACAACAACAAAAAAAACCCCACAAAACGAAACAAAACCAAGAAAAAAAGCAGTATATATATCTTGCTGATATTGTCTGGGCAAGAGGTGATCTTCTGGGGTATATGTTAATCACAATGTTGATAGGCTGAACAATATGGAGACTGGAGGCCTCTAATGATTTCTCAAACCCCGCGGGGTGGAGAGCTTTAATCCTCCTCTGTCTGTTTAGAAGGCACTTTAAATTGCTACCTTGGGCTAAGCAGGAGCTTTCCCAGGAAAGCACTTGTCAGTGGGATCACTCCTTAAGTGGCTATCCACTTACCCAGTGTGCCAAAACCAGTCTCACCCTATGCCCCTGAGGGCTAAGGCTGCAAGGCGTCTCAGTCCCCACCTTTAGGCTTCTCAGTCACTAGATTACTCGCTCCCGCCTGATATTTGCTCTGGGACCTTGAGGGTGGAGCTTGCCAGGAAAGTTCTATGATTGGTCCACACAGCCCACAACCAAACACTGGTAGCTGCGTCTGACTCGGTGGCTCAGTCTGGAGACCCAGACAACACTCAAATACCCCCACACTCTTGCCCCAGTTCTCCTAAGGCGGTTCAACTGAGTGCCAAGTCCAAAAGAAACCCAAACAACTCACAGGTAAGGCCTTTCCAGTTTGCAATCTCACTGCTGCTGTAGCCACAGCTGCCGGCAGGATTAGATCGAATGAATACACACAACCACTTGCCAGAACTCCACTGCTTTTGCCTTCCTCAGGGGGTCCAGAAGTCTCACGCTGTCTCCCTGTGTCCCCAACGGGATGTTTCTGGGCAGATCTCACCAGTCAGAGATACCTGAATTCTTCTCTCCCCAGTCTCACTGTGCCCAGATGCAAGGAAGCTGTTACTCAGCCGCCATCTTAAAGCCACTCCCCTCTTTTAGTTTTTTATTTAGAACGGATACTGAAATGTTATCAAATACATTTTAGCATTAGGGAAATTGTTATATGACTTTTATCCTTTTGTTAATCTTATCAGTGATATCAGATTTTCTAATACTGAGCCAATATTACATTTCTGGGATACACCACACTTGTTCATGGTCTATTATATTTTTAACATCCTCCTGAATTCTCTTTGCTAATTTAAGATTTTGACATCAGTACTCTTAGATGAGATTGGTCTCCTGTTTTCCTTTATGTATTTTCTGGTGGTTAGGTTTGGTATCAATTTATGCAGGAATCTTTCTCCCTAGTCTCTAGATCCCAGGGTCTAAAAAGTGTAAATAACATTATTTTTATCTTTTCCCTGCTGGTCAGTAGAATTAACACAAGACTATATGATTGTGCTATTTTGGGGTGTGGTCAAATTTATATTTTTTTCCTGTGGTTACTTGTGGGTTTTGATACACTTATTCTTCTGTAATCAGTATTGGTAATTTTTGTTTTTGTAGAAAATCAAACTTAGAGAGTTTCAGATATGTTTTCATAGACCAGAGCAAAATATTCTCTCATTCTCTTCATTTACTCTGTAACTATAATTATTTCTCCATTTATAATCTTGTGTGTTTGGGTTTTTAATTAGATTATCAAGGGGTTTGTCCATTTTATTGTTTTATATTTTCTTGTGAAGAATTGGTTTTTGGCATTAATTATTGGTCCTATCATTTGTTTTCTAGTATATTAATTTATGTCAGTAGTTTTCTGCTTTGTTTAGGTTTACTTTTGTAATTCTTTCTTAACTTATTTTGTTGAATGCTTAATTCATTTGTTTTAATGTATTCTTCTGTATTAATATAAATGTTTAAGGCCACAAAATTTCATTTTACTACTGCTTTAGTCAACCATATCCTCTAGTTTCTAGTATTTCTGTTGTTGTTCTTTAGGTATTCTACAGTTTCAGATTAGATTTCCTCTTTGGCTAAAGTGAAGGGATTTTTCCCTGTTTATTTTCTACATACTAGAGATTTTTTATTTTTGTTATTAACTTTTGCTGGTAATGTATTGTGATTAGAGAATGTGCTCTGTACTACCACTTTCTGACTCAATATATAATCAATTAAAAAAATTCTCATTGGATCACAGGAAAAGTAGTCTATTTTTAGATTATGAAGTTTGAATTTTCCATTATCCTAGTTTTTGACTATCATGACCTGTCATCAGCTGAAATAGTTTCATATTTCTGTTTTTATCTACTTTTGCATTTTCTATAATTTTTAAATGAATTTTGACTTTGCTTATTGGTACATAAAAATTCAAGGAAGTTAGATATTCATCATGTACTCTAGTTATTGGCATTATAGTTCCCTGCTTTGTCTTATTTATTGCGCTTTGACTTTGAGTCAACATTTTTATGATATGAGTATCATAACTCTTTTATTTTTTTGCAGTTTTTGGCCAGGACTGGGTTTGAACCTGCCACCTCCAGCATATGGGGCCAGCACCCCACACCTTTGAGCCACAGGCGCTGCCCATAACTCTTGTTTTTAAAATTTTGACATCAATTCACTTATTAAACAAATATTCACTGAATACCTACCATGTACCAGGCACTACAAATAAGATGATTAAGACAAGATCCCTGCCCTCATGGAGCTTACATTTTCATTAGAGCGTAGAATACAAAATAAACAATTAAAAATAGGCATGTGATATAACATGTGTTATATCATATAATTGTATAAATAAACAATTAAAAATAGGCAGGTAGAGATGAATGCTCTGAGAAAGAACAAAGTAGAATGAGGATAATTAAGAACAAGTGTTCTCTGTTTTGGATCAGGTAGTCAGGTAAGGCCTCTGTCTGGTACACATTTGTCATTCTTTCACTTTCCTCTTATTTGTCATCTTTTTGTTTTTGTTTTCTTTCATAAGGGGACATACAGGTGAAACAGTTTGCACACAAGGGATTATTATGATCTTAAGGATCTATAAATATGCCAAGGCCCAAATGAGAAAATAGTGGGGTATGTCTGGATATGAATTTCTGATCCATTTGAGTTATGAGCTAGGGCAGGATATGAGGGATATTTTGTTTTCCATTTCTTTCTGAGCTTGGCTACCATTATGTGTATTATTATTTTTTAAGGAAATATTCCCAGTCTTCAGCATGACTATTGAATGGATATTCTGTCTGATGATTTAATGGAACTCCTGGAATTTCCTGTCACTGGGCAAGACTTAGCTTGATGCTGATTGCTCTCAGGCTGCAGCAGAAAACCAGATCTTGTGGCTTTGAGGGCTTAACTCTTTATACTCTGAGGCTAAAGAGAAGTCTTAATTTTGGTCACTTTTTATTTTACAGAAGTTTGACTTTTATACATAGTCAAGAAACCTGTATTTCTGTTCCTCGAAGATACTCTTCCATCACTTAGAACATAAGAATCTAATTTCACCTATCAAATGATAAACTTTTAAATTTTCTGATAGTTTTTTCTCATAAGTATACTATATATGCACATAATATATATAATATATTAAACTTATATATACACATATCCATAACTTTTGATCTGGAATTTATTTTGGCATATAATAAATGATATAGCTTTAAAAAGCACTGCCTCTGTACTTATCTCAAAAAGATACATTAAATAATCTTTATCTCCTTGTTTTAGAAGATTATATATATGATGTTTTAATAATAGCCTGGTTTGCTTCTGGACTTTCACTTTCTGTTTTAATTGAAATTGTTTTATAATATGCTTAATCCCTTACTTAGCCCCTCTTAATTTCTTCTATAGCAGAATACTCACTAATGTTATATCTTGCTTTTTTTTAAAAAAAGTAAAATTTTTAAAAATTCTATAGTTAAAAAATTTCTATGGAGAATTCTGATAGGAATTGCATTAGGAGATATTTCAAATCCAAATAGCAGGTATTTGCTTTTTGTTACAAATTTGTTTTCTAATTCTATTTGGATGGTTCAGGGGGTAATATGGGTTGAGGAGGTGATATTCAAACTAAACTGTGAAAAATGTGTAGGATTCCAATATTTTAATACTATAAATATTAGATATATTCTTAGCACTTTTATATATGCTTCCAGTTTCCATGGTAGTGTAATAAATTACCGCAAACCATAAGAAAAAGTTTAAGAATATAGAATGTATACATATCTAATTCATGATATAGATTGCATCTAGAGAGGCAATAGGGGAATGAAAGTGGAGAGTGATTAAAAAGGGTATTCTTTCTTATTTCTTTCTTTCTTTTTTTTTTTTTTTTTTTTTTTTGAGACAGAGCCTCAAGCTATCACCCTGGATAGAGTGCCGTGGCATCACAGCGCACAGCAACCTCCAATTCCTGGGCTCAAGCGAGTCTCTTGCCTCTGCCTCCCAAGTAGCTGGGACTACAGGTGCCCGCCACAACACCCGGCCATTTTTTGGTTGCAACCGTCATTGTTGTTTGGCGGGCCCGGGCTGGATTTGAACACGCCAGCTCAGGTGTACGTGGCTGGCGCCTTAGCCCGTTGAGCCACAGGCACCGAGCCTATTTCTTATTTCTTAAGAAAAATTCATGAAGCATAGATAGCAAAGTATTCAAATGTACTCAATCTGAGTGGTAGAAGGGAACATGAGTATTGATTATGGTAATCTCTGTACATTTCTAAATATTTGAAATTTTGTACTAGGTAAAACAAAACAAAAACAACAAATGAGGCAGTAGAAATAGGCGTGTAAGCCCAAGAATGTAGCACATCTACTTGAGTGCTATAAACAGAAAGGAAAGTTATGTGTGTATCCAGACTTTGGAGCTAGACTGTTCAAATTCAAATCCTAGCTCTACCACTTATTAGTTTTCTTACCCTGTCTATGCCTCAATTTCCTGAGCTGTAAAACCGGGACAATAATAATTGCTACCTCCTAGGGTTATCATGAGTACTAAATAAGTTATGATATGGAAAGCACTTAGAACAGTATGCTTAGTAAGCATTAGCTATCATTGTTATTGTATTAGCATTTCTATTATTATTACATTTACTACACATATTACATTATTTTGTGGTTATTTTAATTTTTAAATAAATGATGCCATTCAAAGTATGGGCCCATCTGCAATTATTTTACTCAATCTTCACCTGTTTTTCAGGGAAATGTCTCATTCCAAGGCTAGCTTTTCTTGGACAACCCCCTTCCATCCTTGCCTTGAGAACCCAGCACTAGACTTGTCAAGCTATCGAGCAATTTCTTCTCTTGACCTCCTTGGAGACTTCAAACATGCCTTGAAAAAAGCAGAGGAAACTTCAGTGTATGAGGAGAGCTCCCTGGCCTCTATGTCCCGCCCATTGCGTAGCCGTGCCTTCTCAGAGAGTTACATCAGCCTGGAGCCCCAGAGCACCTGGGCCTGGGGGAATCATAGGAAGGAGCTCTTTACCAAAGGGAATGAGACCCAGCCAGATCCTCTCGGATCCAGGAAGAAGCCCTTTCCTCCTCCTCGCCCCCCTCCTCCCAACTGGGAGAAGTACAGACTCTTTCGTGCAACCCAGCAGCAAAAACAACAGCAGCAGCAGCAGGAGGAGGAGGAGGAGGAGGAAGTAGAGGAGGAAGAAGAGGAAGAAGAAGGAGGAGAGGAAGTGGAAGAGGAGCTGCCACCCCAGTATTTCAGTTCAGAAACCACTGGTTCATGTGCCCTTAATCCTGAGGAGGTCCTGGAGCAGCCACAACCTCTGAGCCTTGGCCACATAGAAGGCTCGAGGCAGGATGCACAAAGCCTCCCAGTAGAGCAAGAGTCCTTTGCTCCCCATTCCAGTGTTGTCCTGCCCCCCAAAAGGGGCCACTTGGGATCTCAACCTAAGCAGGCTCAGCCCCCTTACTATGGCATCAGTGGGCTTTGGAGGACATCAGGGCAGAAGGCCACTGATTCCCCCAAGTAAGTGCTTATGAAAATACTGGGCCCCTGAAGAGGCAGGCGCTATGAGTTTGAATTCCACCTCCACCATTTGCCAACTATGTGGCCTTGGGCTGGTCAATGAAACTGCTCCCAGCCTCAGTCTTCTTACCTGGAAAATGGGCATGACAACATCTGCTCTACAAGGTTGTTAGGAATGTTAAAATAATCTATATAAAAGACATAGCTCCATGCTTAGCATTTCAGATGCTCAATAAATGGGCATTATCAAGGTTCTTATCCATAGATATTATTAAAATACTGTATTATTTCTCAATTTATATTTAAGCTATGCATCGATTTCTGGCCCCTGATCCTAGAGGCATTAAACTCTTGTTGCCTGTACTAGGCCTTTCCTAAAAACCTGGCTCAGGCCCTTTTCTGCCATTTCTTTTGCCTGTCTCCCAGAATAGGAGGCCACCTGGCAACCTAACCTGTCTCTGCTCTAGGACAAGTAGCCTGGGCTTCTAAACTCTTCTCTCCTATCCCCAGCATCAAAGGATTTGTGGGCTGGGTGTGTCATATCTTGATAATGCCTTATGACAGTTAAGGATATCATTTTTCTCTTCCACTTTTCCCCCTCTCCTTGTTTCCCTTCCTCTCTGCATTTGCCTCATTAGGCAACACACGACGAGTTCCTTGGGCAGAGAGGCCAAGTCAGGAGTGTGGTCTGGGGACAAAACTGCCAACATTTGCTCACTCCACCATGCCAGTGCTCATATGCATGCCCCGTAGTGCATGCTTGCCCTATTGCACCAAAGTGAAAGCCCCTGGGCCATCATTACTCAGTGCTCTGGCTCTGGGCTCTGCCTGCCCTCCTGTGGAGAGCTCAGCCCACTCTCTGCTGTGGCTGGGGATGAGGAAACAGGTGTCTTCTGAGTGTTTTCTTTAAATCCCATTATAGCAGAAACTTGTCTGAAACTTATTGCTGTTAGAAGTACCTTGTTATTTTGTCTTCTATTGATAGGCAAATCTGTGACTTGGATATACGGAGCTGGCTGAGCAGTTTTACCACCTATAATGCCACAAGCACAGTATTTACAGGGTCTGGCTCCCGGGCCCTGTGAGAATCACTTATCAGATCCATCCCATGTAGCTGCTTCTCGGGCCCACCATCTAGCTGGGGAGCATTCTTGCTGTCATTAGAAAACATTTTGTGGAAAGTAACTATGATTTTTATCTATCACAGCAAGTAGAAGGCAAAGTGATCTAGTACATAGTAGGACTTAACTAATATTTCAGAAAAAGAAATGAATGAATGAACATTTATTAAGCATTCACTATGTGCCAGCCACTGCTAACCATCATATATCTATTATTTAATTTAATCTTTACAAGAGCCCTATTGCCCATTAATATCCCCACTGGACAGGTGAGGAAACTAAAGCTTAGCAAAATAAGAAACTAACTCAGAGTTACATAGCAAAGATTCAAAGTCAAATATGTCTCACTCCAAACCCCATGCTTGCTTTGCCTTCCTAGGGAGCCTCTCTGAGTCATATTCTTCCTGTAGGCCAGGCTTTCATGAGGTCTTCTTCTCTTCTGTAAGGTATTATGGACCAGAGGTAGCAGTTTAAGACCCTGATCATTCCTACTTTATGTACCCCCATTCACCTTGGTATCTTGGCCGAAGAGAAGGACATCACAATTACTAGAGATCTTATAACTACAGAGACTTTTTTTAATGACTGTGAGACGTGAAGTAAACATTTGTTTGCAAACAAGCCCTAGCTTGTGCCTGCAAAAATCAATTAGAGGTGCCTCTTTGTGTGATGGATATTTAAGGAACAGCATCATTCCCAACATAGGTAACATTTTTTTTGCCTGCTTACTATGTGAAATGCAGCACTCTAAGCACTTTCATGGTTGATTTTCACAACAAACCTAAGAAATATTACTATTTGTCTCCATTTCTTAGATGAGAAAACTGAGGCCCAAGGAGATAAAGTAACTATCTCAAGATCACAGTCAGAAGCCAGGGAGTCTGGCTCACTCTGCTTGCCATATCATCTCAGGATCACTGGGCTCCTAAAGAAGATTGTATTCCAGACCCTAGAAGAGCACAGGATCCTAACCAAAAAGAAATAGCTTTAAGATTTTGCAAGGAAGAATAGAGTCAAATATATATAATATTTTAGAGGCAAAAATATATATAATGTTTTGAGTCTAGAATGTAAGCAAAGACATCCTAATTTCAGCCAAGTTTATCTGTAGTACCCCGATCATACTATTCAGTTAAAAAAATGCTAGGATACACATAGAAGAAGGTTAGTGAAATTATCAAGTGTTGATTAAGTTCAATAACTCTGATTCAAGTGTAAACATAGCTCGATTTATAGATTGGGTGCATTTACTCTCAGCGCTTTGTGGAAGGAATCTAATATTTGCTTCGATGTTCACTACCAAATTGTGATTATGTTCTCATATATCCCCTGTAACTCCTTCCCTGTTAATGGATGTGATGAGAAAATGAGCCCTAGAGCATAGTACTGAATATGTTATGCTTTTACATATCCTCCAGAATATTCTCTATTCTTTACTAACACAGATCTACTCCAGGCAGAAAATAATTACGTGTAGGTTTTTAAATGATGTTGACTTGCCCCTTTAGCAGTATAGCATAGTGACTAGACTCACTGATGCAATTCACAGGTCTGCCATTTAATAGCTAGTGACCTGGGGAAAGTCACTTTATCAGTTGGTACTTCATGTCCTTACCTGTAAACTGGTTATAATGAGCATCCATTTATATATCTATAGACATATGTGTATGTGTGTATCTATCTTAGGACAGTTTCTGGAGAATGGTAAGCATAGTGAGAATAGTAGCTAGTATTATTCCTTTATGAGTGTTATAAGCTTGAAAACCTACATATAAAATCAATTTACTTAGGATGAGAAAATTGGTGTGCCCAAGTTTCTTTTGTGTGATGAATTAGGAGACAGCATAGCATGAATCAGTAAATAGTTGTGGAGTCTTTTAACCATTATTTTTGACCTTTATCTAAAAACTGCAAATAGCTGCAAAAATGACTAATGAGTTTCTCCTATTTTCTCTTTCAAACAGCTGCAGGTTAGCAAAAGAGTAGTGGCACAGGCAGGTGGAAGGTGGGGATAGTTGGGAGGAAATGGGACTATGGTGAGGGTCCGCCTCCCCCTCAAGTAAACCACAGGCACAATTGTTTGCCCCTCCATCACTGAAACCTAACTTTGTAGCATTTCTCTTTTCTTCCTTCCTCACATTAGATCAGAAGCTTTGATGACAGAAGAGGCCAAACTCAAGCCAGCTTGGAGCCAGAGCTGCTTTTTTCCTGAGGAGAAGTTCTCTTTCATGGGCTGGGGTTCTGAGAAGCAACACCTCAGCCCTGCAGGCTTCAGTGAACCCAAGACAACAGGGTCTGCGGCCACACTTGTCAAGCCCCTGTTTGCCACTGGTTCCATTGTATCCCTATGTCACTCTACAGCCATAGAGGATGCTGGGGCCCCTGAGAATATGCCAGAAGTGGAGAGTTGCTATCCCTTCTCAGGCCGAAAGCCTAACCTAGAGTAGGCAATCTCAGAAGAACTCATGAGAAATGTATTGGCTGTTGGGCTGGCAGGGGTGCTAACCCCAGACTCCAAAATGGTGACCACTGCTGAGGTTGTGGGTGATCACTTTGCTGTGGGAGATCTGCAATAGAAGGAGCATTTCAAGCAGGAATGGCAAGGGGAAAGAAGAAAAGATGAGAGCATGCAGAAAAGCCACAGGGTGCCTTTGTGAGCAAGCAGACTAGTTAGAGTTGGAATGTGTGGGCATCCAAGGATGGTGAGAGGGAGACCAACAGTAGCTAAGGTCTCAGATGCTTCCCTATCACCTAGCCCCACCTTTGGGATCCATATACTGGGGCCATGAATCAAAAGGAATCACTAATAATCAGAAGCCCAGAAATTTGGGAGCCTGCCAGTTTTTTCTGGATTGTAGTAGGGTGTTAATAACCAAACCAAATCATCTCTAAAGAAGTCCCCCCAGCTGCTGAAGTCAGGGGAATGGAATAGCCCTCTAAGTTCTTAAAATTTGCCCTTACTTATAGCTTCCAGATAGTCTTCTTGTGACCTGTTTACATTTGAACTACCTTCCACTCTGTATTATTTTTACAACTCCTTGGTGAAGCAGAGTCCCATTTTTCAGATGGAGTAATTAAGAAACAGAAAGATCAGCAGACTCTCAGCAGAGGTGCTCAAATGGTCATTCTTTGTTTCTGCAGACAAGAGTTTCAGCACTTCTCACATCCTCCAGGGGCCCCAGGAATCCCTACCTCTTACTCAGCTTACTACAGTATTTCTGTGGCAAAGGCAGAGCTTCTAAACAAATTGAAAGACCAACCCGAGATGGCAGATATTGGCCTGGGAGAGGAGGAAGTTGACCATGAACTGGCACAAAAAAAGGTGAAGTTCTTTGATATGTACTATCTATGATTTTCAGCATTTAGCTTCTGTGTGTCTGGAGGGTAACCAGTACTCTAACACTCTCTAGAACATTTTGTATTCCTATATTTTCAATATGGAAATCAAATAGCCTCTCTGGGTTCCTCACAGATTCAACTCCAGGCTCTTTTTGATCCAGTCAATAATAATAATAGCAATCATCATTACCATCATCTCTCTAATCCTTAGAACAACCTAACCAGGTAGATATTGCCATCCCTTTTTCACCTGTTGAAAAGACTACCAGTAACTCACCCAGGAGTTGCAGGCTAAAAATGATAGATCCACAACTTGAAGTCAAGACTATCTGAATTTCTACTTTACTGTTTGTGCTGTCTCTCTGAGTTAAGTCAGCCTTGTAAGTAAGTCACTACCTAGGGCACATTAAGGCTTCTGCCAGTCAGATTTTCTAACGAATGGCAGTGGCATTGATTTTTATTCTCTGTGCAGCTTTCTGAGAGAGAGAACAGACTGAGGAAAATAAGGAGAAATTATACGCTAGCAAACATTAGTGTTTATTTGCAAAGATAATCAGTTATCTCTTAAAAATATAAAATAGATAAATGAAGATGTTGTTGTTGTTGTTGTTGTTGTTTCCAAAACTTCCCTTTCTTCCTCTAAGTGCCACTAGCTTGGTTTTTTAATCAAATTCCTGGAATCACTTTGCCCTCCCTGCACTTACCCATTTTATTTCATGAGCCATGACAACTTCAAAGGTTCAATTTACCACTTTGTGGACATCTGAACTCCAAGAAAATTGATCTTCTGCCCATATTTCTTTTTCAGGACATGACCAGTAGAAAAGCATGGGGCCATTTGCAAGAGCCCTCCCTCCAATTTTTCATCTGAAGCAAAATGTTAAAGGAAGAATTGGAAGCATGGTAGTACTAAACTTGTATTGATCAGATGTCTGCTTCCTTGGATTTCATGTTCCCTGAGCATGGCAGGGCTGCTCCTAGCTTACTCAGGACATGGCCTCTATAGGAGCAAACGTAATAGATATCTGACCAAGAGACAAGAGAATGATCAGAAATGGCAAAGCACACGACAGCAAAGAGTGATTAGAAGTAATTGTGGGTAGGCTAGGACAGTTTTTGTCACTGAAAAAAAAGGGAGGAAGGTCACTAATTTGCAATATTCCAGAATAAACAACTCAGCTCTGGCCAGGTCTATGATGACTCCACAGTTCTATGTACTACACCTTCCTTAAGGTTGAGGGTTACGTTAGAGAGCCCAGGTGCCAAGAAACAAATGGTTCTCTCCATTTTCATCCTTCTTTCCATCCCCAGAACCTGGAAGCCAGGATGCGTAAATGATATTCAAAGTGAGTCCTTTGCCCCCCAGCCATTCCTTTTCCTTAGCATTGAACTTTGTTTGGGAGAGCAAAGGGTGAAAATATAACTGACAGCCTCTTGGCATCTAATTAGGTTGCCTTATTCATACCATTGATCCCCAATTTCCAGTGGATTTGGAATTGTCCCCAAATTCAAATCTATTATGCTTCAGACTAAGTCTCCTGACTTTTAAATAGTTCTAAAATATAACAACAGGTCCTGGAACCCAGAAGAGGCTCTTTTAGTCTTGGAAACCTTATAAATCTCTAAATAAACTACCAGAGAGGAACATATTCTAGAATACTACAAGATTGTGGTCCTACAATGCCTGGACTGGAATAATAACAAACACTGCAGCATACACCCTATGTACAAGATACTATTCTAAACACATAACATGTGTTACTTCATTTAATTGTCATAACTCTATGAGGTTGCTATTGTTATTCTATTTTTTAGATGTGGAAATTGAGGAACAGAGAGGTTGAGTAATTTGCTTTACCACTACTTTGTGGCAGAGCTGGGATTCAAACTCAGAAAGTCTGGCATTGGATTCCATGTACTTTTCCACAATGCAATACTGGCTACAAAGGCTGTGTGCAGCCTGGGGCAGGCCCATTCTTGTCAGAACCTTACAGCTAGATATGTAGTCACTAGTTTACAGTGCCTTATAGAAACAAAATAATAATAGCTTAGTAAACATGCATTGAGCACTTAAATTCCAGGCATAATCCTAAGTCTTATACTTCTGTGATCTCATTTAACCATTACAATACCCCTGGCTGGGGTGGAGAAGAGGGTACTTCTCTACTTTACAGATGAGAAAACAGAAGTGTTAGTGGAATTAAGTACCTTGTCAAAAGTCACACAGTTTGGTGGAGGTGGAATTGGAATCCTGGCATCTCTGACTCCAAAACTCTACTCTACCACACTACCTTCCTGTGAGCGCAGTCTCAGAACTGGAAACACCTGTAGGGGAGACAAATCTAAGACACAGGCAGTACCTCCCTTGAGAAATTTACCATTAATAGTAAACGGAGGATCAGACTCACCCACGGAATAGAAGTTGAATAACTTCCAATTATTCTATAGGGTTCTAATTCTAAAAGACTTGAGAGCTTAGAAAAGAAAGAGATCATTGAGAGAAGACTTGGAAAGGAGGGCTAAGGTAGGAGTAGAGCTGAGCCCTGAAACAGAAATATGAATAGCCAAAGTGAAGAAAGATAAAGAGCAGGTGGAACTATGTAAGCCACTCAGGAACACAAGAATGAGTGGGTAAACACAGAAGAGAGTGAGAAGCTAATCCCAGAAGGCTCTGAGGAGTGATATTAGGATGGCAGGGGGGTGATTACTTAGGGGCAAATACTTTCCCACTCTAGGCTCTCAAAAACATTCTAGCTCCTATTTATTAGTATCAGCAGGTTTTTTGTTTGCTTTTGTTTTTTATTTTCTTGAGACAGAGTCTCAAGCTGTTGCCCTGGGTAGAGTGCTGTGCTGTCATAGCTCACGGCAACCTCCACCTCAGGCTCACGCTACCCTCTTGCCTCAGTTTTTCTATTTTTAGTAGAGACAGGATCTCACTTTTGCTCAGGCTGATCTCAAACTCGTGATCTCAAGTAATCAACCCACTTTGGCCTCCCAGAGTGCTAGAATTATAGGCGTGAGCCACCACGCCTGGTATTTTTTAAGTTGCATTTGGCAAATGAGGCTTAGCCCATGGGCACCATTTTTCTAATGCCAAGAAGCTTGGTAGTGATATGGACATTCCTACCAGACAGAGAAAGAAGGTGCCTGCTCAGAAAACTGGAATTGCTAATGACTTTCTCAGGTTTCCTTTGTTTCCAGTGACTAGAGCCCACCATCTATTATTTGGATCCCACAGTTAAGGTTACAGGCACAGATTAGTTTTTGTTGGTCCCCATTCTCATCCTTTGTATTCTCCTGTTTAACTCTCCTAGATACAACTTATTGAAAGCATTGGCAAAAAACTTTCTGTCCTGCGGGAGGCCCAGAGCGGGCTGCTAGAGGACATCAATGCCAATTCCACCCTTGGGGCGGAGGTTGAGGCCAACTTAAAAGCCATTTGCAAATCCAATGAATTTGAAAAGTACTGTTTGTTTATTGGGGACCTAGACAAAGTGGTCAACCTGTTGCTTTCACTCTCTGGACGACTGGCCCGCGTGGAGAATGCTCTCAACAGCATTGATTCAGAGGCCAACCAGGAGAAGGTAAAGTTGGAGTCTCTGGGGTCTGGATGGAGGGGAAATATCATCTGTTTCTTCTCGGGGCTCTGTCTTTCAAGTCGGGCTATGATGGGAGGCAGTAGAGCATAGTGCAAGAGTGTGTGCACTGGATTGTAAGTACCCTGAAATTCTGCCTCTCACTTGTTAGCTGTGGGCAAATCACTTAACCTCACTCTACCTCTGTCTTATTTATAAAATGGGTTGACTATTCTACCTAATTCATGGGACTGTGATAATTAAATTAGATAATCCATGTTGATTACTTAAAACAGGACCTAGAACAGGCTAAACATTGGTGCAACCTGTTGGTAGCAGCAGTAGCAGTTTTACTTCCCCCTCTCTAGAGGTGGAAAGAAAGGTTTCATCAAGTAGGTGAGATTGGGAGGCTATCAGTTTCACAGGTTGGGTCACCCGCATGCATTCCTGAATGAAAACTGCATTCTTTGCCCTATACAAGGGGCTTTCAATTCAACGTAGAACCTACAGTAAGGTGCTTATGCACATACTTGTACACAAAGATGCATCCACTCACCAGAGACACACACCGTAAAGAAAGCATCACCACAGTCATGGCTGTTCACCAGATGAAAAGAACACAGGCTAGCTTTGTCAGAGCCTTCCTCTACTCTAAACCCAGTGGTGGTCTCTAGATTAAAGTAAGCCTTAGAGATGTCACATCCCTCTGTCCAGAACTGCTATCATGTTTATCCTTCTCCTGCTACAGGGAATAAAGGCTTGTGCATGGAAGTAGACTTTAGGGAACAAAGTCTAGGGCTAATCAATTAGAATGGCTAGGTGTACTGAGGCAGCTTCCCTGGTGGAGCACTGACAGGCAGCACTGTGAGGCAGACGCCTGATATTTGGGATAGCTCCTAACTGATCCTCTGCTTCCTCAGTTGGTGCTGATAGAGAAGAAGCAGCAGCTGACAGGGCAGTTGGCTGATGCCAAGGAGCTGAAGGAGCACATGGAACACCGAGAAAAGCTGGTGTTTGGCATGGTTTCCCGCTACCTGCCTCAGGACCAGCTCCAAGATTACCAACACTTTGTCAAGATGAAATCTGCTCTCATAATTGAACAGCGAGAGTTGGAGGAGAAGATCAAGCTTGGGGAAGAGCAGCTCAAATGTCTCAGGGAGAGCCTACGCCTGGGGCCCAGCAATTTCTAATTCTACCAGCCACCTGCCACAGCATCCCTGCCCAGTACACTAGGAAATGCTTTCAGTATTCTTTGTTAGCAGTTTGTTAGCAAGTAGATAGCAATTAGCAAATGCAACCCTCAACCCTGGACATCTCTCACTGACCCTTCCTCTAACAGTGGTCCCAACTGGCTAGGAGAATCTGGGGAGGTCCCAAGCTTCTACCCTTGGGAACTACAAGGTGTGATCATACATCCACACTCCCCTCCCTGCAGTTTGCAAGGGCAAGCACTTGCTGCACACAAAACCAACAAAGTACCTTCATTTTTTGTACAAGGACACCAAAGACATCAGTTACTTACCACCTACCCATACTACCTTCAGCCTCTTAAGGCTCAAAAACAAGCTGCCTGCCACAGTTTCACTCTGCTCCAGGGCTCGTGGCCCAGCCATTTTCCAGAGATATGACTGACTTGAGGGCATTTGCCTAGTAGGGCCTCATCCAAGCTTTGCAGCAGAAGCACCTAACAGAATTTTATCATAGTTTGGGTATCCTCAGGTGCCCCTTGAGAAGGAACCAGGCTTAAAAAAATCAGCTCCATGACCACCTTCTCTAGCAGCTAGTTGAAGTGGAGGAGACCTGCTCTCAGTCCTGCCTAGTGTCCTAAAACTTCAGGTCTGACACCTCTTGTTTCACTTTGCCCTTCCATTGCTAAGGGGTTGCAGGTGCCTATTCCAGGGCTTCACACTGTGAGCCTCTTCTAAGGCTGGCTTCTGAATATAGATGTCATTACTGGGGGGATGGGGTTCTTATTGTTATATATGAAATGACCTTTTGATTTTATTTATTTTTATGTTTTGATTACTATGTTTTTCTTTTTTAACTAATTAAAGCAAGAAGAGGGACATTGGAAAGGGAAAGGTTAGCCCAGAAGGAAACCATTTTCTGCAAATCAGCCAGAACCTACTGTGGCTAGGGAACAAGTGCCAAGGCATTGAATTATTCTTACCATAGCTACTAGTTTCTAAAAAAAGAGATCTCCCCAGGAACTTGGAGCTTTCCTACTATGGACTACCCCTGTGCTTCCCTTGAAGTCTGGGTGACTATGAGCTTAGCATTCCCCAGCAGGGTTCAATTCTTTCTTACTTTTTTTTGAAACCAAAGAAATCTTCTGAAACCAAGAAAGGTTCACCCATTTCTCTGCTGTCTCCAGGCTATGAGGTAGAGTAGAGGTGAGCCCAAGGGAGCTTTTGTAACCATTGCTTTCTCAACCTGTGGCCTGGCTCAGGGAACCAGAACTCATGGTAGCTGGGAACTCCAGCCAGGTCCAACCCCCTAGAGTGAGTGATGATCCAGCTAGTATTTTAGGCATACAAACAACAAAAGCAGCTACTGTTACCAAGGCCCTGATGTTGTTAGCCAGCTTCTAACCTGGAAAAGCCCTCAGGTGGGTGATAAAAGGAAGGAAGTCTTGGTCAAACTCTGCCCTCAGTTCTAGCTCAAAGGCATCATGTAGCTGGGCCAAGTCCTAACATCTCTTCTAGTTATTGCTGAGTTCCTCGGGGTCCTTGGAGGTCAACAGTAGTAGCAGGAGTGCCTCATTCAACCAAAGAATTTGCCAAAGAACTTTGCTTCTGGTGCAAATACTGGTCACTAGCTTCTATTTCCTCTTCGTTGTATTTGAAAACAAAAGGAGAATCTTGGCCAGCAGAGTGTCCTCTGAGGGTGGGGATAAGCCTTTCCATGGAACCCTGGATATGCTGTCAGTTATTTTGCCAGAACTGTTAGTTACAATGTCATACCTGCCTTTCTCCCTTCCAATAGAAGACTTCTATGTATTTGGAAAAGCTGGTGATTATAAAACGATGGGCTTACCCAAGCCAGGGTTGAAGAAGGCAGGAAAGTGCTTTGAATGGAGAACACAGGATGCTTATTTTCACATGAAGGGACAGTTTCCAAAACATTTAAAAAAATAATTGCAGAAGAACACTGAGCAATGAAGTTCAGTAGACAGCACTAAAATGCTAACCAGACACTGGCGTGCCACACTCCTGCTGTGACCGCCTTGTTGTGTATGATTGTGCTGCAAAGCTGGCAGTATTACTTGAGGTGTTATGTCTCTCCCTTGTTCTCAATTCCTGGGCTAAGCCCTTATCTATGGATTGCCAGGGGATAGCAGTTTGGAAGACAGGCCAAGGGATATTCCTAAAGACAGCTACTCATCTTGACTTCTGCTTACTCCCTTCAAATACTTATGTAGGCCCTCATGGGTAATCAGGGACATGTCCCTCCTAACTTTTCCCCTTACCCCCAGGGCTCTGGATAACTGAGTTTCCTTGAGTTTCACAGCTAGAGACTGGGCTATGATATAACAGCAAATGCCCAACTGGAATCCAACAAAATGAAACAGAGATACTGAAAATAATACTCTAGAAAGGGAGATATTAGAAATAGAGGAAAGGAGGGAAGGTGAAAAGATGAAAAGCCTCTTTCAAGGCTAGGTTCAGTTTCTGTTTTCCATTAACCTTGTGTGCCAAAAAGCTGCTCAGGCACACCAGAGATCACATCCTGGACCCCAGCCTCCTTGAAGGATCTTCTCTGCCAGTAGCAGACCCTAAATGGAGAAAGCTAGGCACATTTCTGGCCACTTCCATCCAACTGGAACTTGATGACTTGCTGCCTTTGCCCAAGGAATTATTTATGCCAATAATATTTCTTTAACAGTGTATTGTATTATTTGAAAATTAGTAGATCTTTAGGGGGGGTGGGGCAGGGGGCAGTCTTTATAGATAAAGAAGCAGTGTTTGTTGTACAACTGCTGGGGGTCATCTATCCCATGTGAAGCTATTATTTTTCCAAATCTTATTGTTTCTGCATTTGTATCCTCCACCACTCCCTTCTCGGCTGTCATAGATATTCCTGCCAGACTGTCATCAAGGGTCATAGTTCAATAAAAGGTGCTAAGGACAAAAAACTTATCTCATGTGTTTTGACTTAGGTGATAGAAGTCCCCTAAAATTTTTCTGAAAAGTCTTAGAAATAAAATTTGATAACCTATCCATAGTCCTTCATGTATAGCCATATGACTAGAGCCTTACTCACATCCCTAAATACTTACCCTGGCCCTTAGGGACAGTATTTATGCTGTATGCATGCCATTCATCATCTCCAGCGTAATAGTAGAGTCCACCATAACCTTTTTAGGGGAAAAGCCTTTAGACACCTATTTCAAGAGCACTCTGAATAGGAGGCACAGTTTATGCCATGGATTTTTTTTGTTGTTGTTGTTGTTGATACCACAGGATTGAGGTGTGGTGTTTTTCTACTTAGAAGGACTTCAGACCGTAGCTGTATCCTTTAGTTTGTTAATGTATTTCTTCTCTATGGGGAGTCAATGGCAACATCATAACTAGTCTAACCTTGCATTTAGAATGCAAACAGAGTCAACAATAAATAAATATAATCCCAGGTATAGACCTCAGCAGTACACAGAGTCCAGTTCTGGAGTCTAGTCTGATTAGAGGTAAACCACCTTCTAGACTTCCTTCAATCGAAAGTCCTGTCTAGTAGTATCATCTTACTTCTAGCTAATAATCATCCAGTCTCACACCTTCATTTTCAGTTCCCTAGAAAGCATAGCCTTGCTGGTCAGTTTTCCAAGACAACCTCAACGTTTAGACCCAAATGCACTCCAGGTAGCACTGAAAAGACTGATTTTTTTCCCTCTGTTTACATTCCAAGTGTTCTCCTCCTATTCTAGATATCCAATGTGCTAGATAGTGTGGAAAGAGTCCAACTTTGGCATTAGAATTAACTGTGTTCAAATCTTGGATCTGCCACTTACTCTATGATCTTGGGTTGCTTGCTCACCTTCTGAGATCATTTTCTTTCCAGTAAAATGGGAACAATTATATCTATCTTTCAAGTGAATTACAAATAATAAATAAAAGCCACTATTGAGAAGCTGTTAGAAAGGCAGAATCCCAGTCCCCACCCCAAACCCAATGATAGCAGTCTGAATTTGAACTAGATTCCCAGAAAATCTGTGTACATATAGATTGGGAAGCAATGACCTATCACAAACATACTCAGTACATGTTTTCAAGGTTAATGTGCATGATCAAATGAACAATCTGAAAGTGATACTAAGAAAACAATTCAATTTTTTTTTAATTTCAGAGTATTACAAGGATATATACATTTTGGGTTATATAATTTGCTTTTGTGCATTTTATAAGTGTGCCCTTTACCCAGAATATGTACTTTACACCAGTTAGGTGTGAATACTACATTTGAACTAGTCAATCAACACTCATATGCACATATGGGAGTAAAACTCAGTATAAATCAAGTAGATGGGAAGGAAGAAGAAGGGTAAGGTAAATTTACACTTAGCAGTTCCATTTAAAATGTGTCAAAAAGAATAAAATACTCGAAATAAATTTAACAAAAGCAGTGCAAAACTTTTATGCTGAAAATTATAAAACATTGTTGAGAGAGTTAGAGACAATCAGAAAAAATGGAAAAATACTCCATGTTGATGGATCAGAAGAATTAATGTTGTTAAGGTGAAAATACACCCAAAATTGATCTATAGATTCAATCTAATCCTTATCAGGATCCCAGTGGCTTTTTTGCATAAATTGACAAGCTGATCCTAAAATTCAGATGGAATTATAAGGAACCCAGAATAGCCAACCTTTAAAAAGAGCAAAGTAGGAGGATTCACACATCTCCATTTCAAAACTTACTGCAAAGCTACAATAGACAAGACAATGTGGTATAGAGTCCAGAAATAAGGTCTCACCTTTATGGTCAGTTACTTTTCAACAGGGTATCAAGACAATAAAATGGGGGAGGAGTAATTTTTTTAAAAATGGTACTGAAACATTTGGGTATCTACATGGAAAAAAATGAAGTTGGATCTCTTCCTTACACCACACACAAAAATCAACTCAAAATTGATCATAAACCTAAATGTAAGAGTTAAAATTATAAAATTCTTAGAAGAAAACATAGTAGTAAATCTTCCTGAGGTTGAATTAAATGTGTTGCATAAGCAATAAAAAAAGTATAAATAAATCTGAGTACATCAAAATTAAAAACTTTTCTACTAAAAATGATAGCATCAAAAGAATGCCACACCTCTGGAGCATATTGCAAGAGTACAAGTCAAATCTGTCAAGTATAGAATATAAATGTCTTAACACAATAATCAAGTAAATGAGGAAAAGCTGTGTTGATTAGTTTAATGTAACCATGTCACATTGTATAAAAATAATAAACACATTGTACCCCACATATGCATAAATGTATTCATGATCTATGTGTATATGACTTAAAAAAATAAAAGATAGAGGGGGCAGGGCAAGATAGCTGACTGGAAGCAGCTTCCAAAAAAGGCTCCTGTCCAAAAGGGAAGATAACCTCCAGAAACTGTGCAATTAAGCTGAATACTGGGAGCCAAGCCAGGAGAGAGAAGTGATTTCTGCAGGTCACCTCTGCTGAGACAAGCTGCAACTCCAAGAAAGCAAGCTTCAGGTACAAAATTCATCTGAAAGGAAGAGTGGCTGTCCCCTCCCCAAAGAAAGCTCTGAGTTTCTTGCTTTTCTGTTTCCTTTGTTTTTTTTCTCCTCTTTTGCTCCTGTGGGTTTTCTACAGACAAGCAGTGAACTGTGGACCTCTTGTCTCACCCTATGGAAGAGTGCTGTGGGAAGTGGGGTGTGCTCACCCTGAGCACCCCGGTGTGACTCTGAAAACTCTATGGCTAGGCAGAAAAACTGAACTAAAGTATTCCCCACCATTCTGAACTTACTGTACACCGTTCCCCCCTTACCTGGCGAACCAGAAGCCTAGCCCCTGCTGAGACTGAGGGAGGAGGTCCCTGAGCAGTGCCCCCATCCCCTCCTGCCGAACAAGTGCCCCACCAGGAAAAGACTCCCGGGGGGGGGTGGTCGCAGCGAGCCTCCCTCCCCCCAGCAAGGGAAGTCGCAGGCGAGTGCCTGGCCCTGCGCCCCATGCTTGCTGGACTTCCGCAGACCCGCCATCTGCTAGAAACTCTGACGGTGATCGCCAGACCTTCACAGGTCTGCCCCCAGCCAGGAACTCCCCCGGTGACAGCACAGACAACCGCCTGGCACCCACAGGACCACCCTTGGCCAGTAAATCCCCTGGCGATTGTGCTACCCTGTTCCCCGAACTGCAGGGCTTCCACAGGCCTGCTTTCTGCCAGGAACCACGCCTGCAACTGCCAGGCCTCTGCAGGCCCGCTCCCCAGCCAGGAATTCCCCTGGCAACAGTCTGGACCTGCGCCCTGTGCTTGCCAGGCTTCCGCAGGCCTGCCGTCTGCTAGAAACTCTGAAGATGACCACCAGGCCTCTGCAGGTCTGCCCCCAGCCAGGAACTCCCCCGGCGTCTACACGGACCTCTGCCTGGCACCCACAGGACTCCCATAGGTCCGCCCCTGGGCAGTAAATCCCCTAGCAACCGTGCAGCTCTGTACCACAAGCCTGCAGGGCTTTCACAGGTCTGCCTTCTTCCAGGAACTCTGCCTGCAACCATCAGGCCTCTGAATGGAGGCCCATGGCCAGAAACTCCCCCAGCAACTGCCTGGCTCTGTGCCCGTGCTTGCCAGGATTCCAGGGGTCCACCTTCTACTAGAGATTCTGCTGGTGACCGCCAAGCCTCTGCAGGTCTTCCCACAGCCAAGAACTGCTCCAGTGACCACGCAGGCCTCCAGTGGCAACTGCAGGGCCCCTGCAGGCCTGCCCTTGGCCAGTAAATCCCCTAGAGACTGTGTGGTGCCGCGCCCGAGCCTGCAGGGCTTCTGCAGGCCTGCCTTTGGCCAGTAACTCCAACTGCAACCGCCAGGCCTCTGCAGGCCCACCCCAGGCAAGGAAATCCCCCAGCAACCACCTGGCCCTGTGCCCCGTGCTTGCCGGGCTTCCTCAGACCCACTGTCTACTAGAGACTCTCCTGGCAACTCCCAGGCCTCCACAGATCTGCCCCCGGCCAGGAACCCCCCTGGTGATTGCGCAGGCCTCCGCCTGGCACCTGCAGGACCACCGCAGGCCCAGCCCTACAGGGACAGTCCTGGCAACCACGTGGGCCTCCAAATGGCACCCATTGGGCCTATGCAGGCCAATGCTCAGGCAGGGACTCCCCCAGTGACTGCCTGGCCCTGCATCCCAAACCTGCCAGGCTTCTATAGGTCTGCTTTCTGCCAGGGACTCCTCCTGTGACCGCCAGGCCCCCCACCAGGGTCACTCCCAGCAACTACACAGGCCTCTGCCTGGCACGCACAGAGCCTCCACAGAACAGTCTTCTTCCAAGGACCCCACCAGTGACAGCCAGGCCTCTCTGCAGGCCCACCACCAGACAAAAACTTCGCAGACAACCACGCGGCCCTGTGCCCACCACTTGAAGGCCCAGGAGAAACAGTGAAAAACAACCATGAGGTGGACTCAATGGAAAAACTCTGGCAATATGAATAATCAGAGTAGAGCAACCCCTCCAAGTAACGACAAGGCAGATGCAGCACAAGATCTCCTGCATAGGCAAATGGTTGAGATGTCTGAAATCCAATTCAGAATCTGGATTGCAAGTAAGATGAGGGGAATGGAGGAAAAGATGGAATTAGAATTTCAAGCAGTAATTCAAAAGATGACCCAAAAGATGTGTCAAGAATTCAACAAATTCAAAGACAAAATGACTAAAGATTTTGACACATTGAGACAAGAAGTTGCAGCCCTTAAAGATCTGAGAAATTCAGTAGAATCCCTCAGTAACAGAATGGAGCAAGCAGAAGAAAGGATTTCTGACATGGAAGACAAAGCTTTAGAACGCTCTCAAACCTCCAAAGAGCAAGAGAAATAGAACGCAAAAACAGATCACTCTCTCAGAGAGCTTTTGGATAACACGAAGAAAACCAATATGTGCCTCATAGGGATCCCCAAAAGCAATGAAGCAGCTTCACAAGACACAGAATCTCTTATTCATGAGATTATGAAAGAGAACTTTCCAGACATGCCAAGAGATTTGGAAATTCAGATAGCAGACAGTTTCAGAAACCCAGCAAGACTCAACCTGAATAAGACATACTCCAGGCACATCATAATTAAGTTCACGAAAGTAAATATATGAAGGAGAAAATTTTGAAAGCAACCAGACACAAAAAAACAATAACCTACAAGGGGAAGAATATTAGAATAACTACAGATCTCTCTGATCAAATCTTTCAAGCTAGAAGAGAATGGTCATCGACTTTTAATCTCCTAAAATAAAAGAACTTTCAACCCAGGATCCTGTATCCAGCCAAACTGATTTTCATTTATGATGGAGAAATTAAATACTTTAATGACATCCACATGTTGAAGAAATTTGCTATAACCAAACCAGCTCTCCAGGATATTCTCAGACCTATCCTCCATAATGACCAGCGTAATCCTCCAATGCAAAAGAAAACTCATCCAGAAACTTTTTATCAAATTACAACTTCCACAACGACAAAAGGATTTAAAATGTCCACTTGATTTTCTAAAGATTTATTAATATTTTCAATTAATGTGAATGGTTTAAATTGTCCTCTAAAGAGGCATAGATTGGCTGAGGGGATAAAAAAACTCAGGCCAGATATCTGCTGCGTATAAGAATCTCATCTTATCTTAAAAGAAAAATTTAGACTCAAGGTAAAGGGATGGTTATCTATATTCCAGGCAAAAGGAAAACAGAAAAAAGCAGGTGTTGCAATCTTATTTGCAGATACAATAGGCTTTAAACCAACCAAAGTAAGGAAGGATAAAGATGGACATTTCATATTTGTTAAAGGTAATACTCAATATGATGAGATTTCAATTATTAATATTTAAGCACCCAACCAGAATGTACCTCAATTTATAAGAAAAACTCAAATAGACATGAATAACTTGATTTCCTCTAGCTCCATAGTAGTTGGAGAT
>CAUYON010039553.1:0-69421 GCA_963573935.1 Arctocebus calabarensis | reverse complement strand
ATTTTATTTTATTTTTTTGAGACAGAGCCTCAAGCTGTCACCCTGGATAGAGTGCTGTGGCATCACAGCTCACAGCAACCTCCAATTCCTGGGCTCAAGCGAGTCTGTTGCCTCTGCCTCCCAAGTAGCTGGGACTACAGGCACCCGCCACAGCGCCCGGCCATTTTTTGGTTGCAGCCGTCATTGTCATTTGGCGGACCAGGGCTGGATTCGAACCCGCAAGCTCAGGTGTACATGGCTGGCGCCTTAGCCCGTTGAGCCACAGGCACCGAGCCAAGGATTTCTGTATTTTATGTCAGCTGTGTAACTTGAATGGTAATCACATTTAAATGGCTATGAAAGTACTTTGAAAAGTAGCACCAGAGAAACATATAGTTAAAATCTTTTCTGTGTGTGTTGTCCATAAGGTAGAACAATATGTGAAATTATTTCAGATTAATTTCTTTGAGAAATTTGGAAAATGGTATGCTTAAAGGAGTTTATTACTTAGCTAATTCAAGACCAGAATACAGTATTCGGAGCTACCATTTTAAGGTTGCATTTTTTAAGTGAAATTTCTTTAAAATGGAAATTCTTCCCTTTAGAGTAAAATGTACTATTTGATTTATTCTTTTCTACTGAAATTACTATATGAGAACCTCCTGCATTTTTATAAAAATTTGGAAATACAGTCATGAAATTGTTGAGTTGCTATTCTCATAACGGATTTTTTCCTAATCCTCTGATCATGTCAGCTTAATTTTGTCTCTATATACTAATAACTCTGGATAAATCACTGGAAAGCTTAGGAACGTGGGGCCTCATACTCACTTTAGATTGATTATAAAATTACTATAATTTTTTTTTGCACCTTAAAAAATTAAATAAGCTCAGTAATAAAGGAGAGAAGAAATATCTTTGATAACATACACATTGTAGTGGTTTATTTTTCTACCTTTTTTGGACAAGGTGATTAATTTACATGTGTTGGCAACTTAAAATTTTTCTTTGGCTGCAGTATAATAGATATGTACGTTTCTACCTGACCTAAGGAAAATATTTATGAAAGAAGTCTGAAAGCTTATTTTCATTTAAAGGCGATAAATGGCCAAGCTGGAGTAAAGCTTTTAAAACCAAATTTGATCTAGAGTCATGATGGTTTATTTAACAGATGAAGAAGAGTATCCATTCCACGACAACAGATACTGCAGCGAGCTGGAAATGAGAGAGCAGCTTACGTCAAACTCGACGGGGTAGAAACAGAGGGATGGTTTTTCAGTTACCTGCTTTTTTTCATTAAAGCAGCTCCAAAGGGCTGAATTAGTCTTTGTATGAAGGCGAAACTAAAGATGAAAAACAGGAATCCTGTTTGGCAGCAGTAATAGAGTTGACATGAGAGTAATAGAGTTGGTCTAATAAAATGATTGGAGTGAAGGAAGTGAAAAATGGATGAAACAAACTTTCCTGCCTCTCCCTTCCTCCATTCCTGTTCTTTCTCTCCTTTTCCCCTTTCTTCTTCCTTACAGTGTTTTAGCTAGCAAAGGACCTTTGTGGATTAGAGCTTAGTTGCTATTTAATCCTTTGGTTTTCTTTTATCCTTTGGGTAAAAATCTAGATCTATTAAGAACTCACATCATCATGGTCTAGTTTTACAGAATTGGGATCCAGATACCTGAGTTCTACCCCAGCTTTATCATTAATTCATATGTTACATGACCTTGAGCAGGACTCTTAATCTCAGTGGGGGGGAGGGTAATAAATAATATATATTATCAATATTTTTTATAACCAGCATGTCAGGGATTTTTAAAAAACAATTATAACTGTTTAAAATATTGAACTTTTTACAGTCATCCACTATATACAGAGTCATATGATTATATATAATTCTAATAATTACTGCTTACTTAAGTACTGATATGTCAGGGTGTTTACAAAAGCCACACAATTCAACTTTTTTTTTTTTTGAGACAGAGCCTCAAGCTGTCACCCTGGATGGAGTGCTATGGCATCATAGCTCACAGCAACCTCCAATTCCTGGGCTTAAGCGAGTCTCTTGCCTCCGCCTCTCAAGTAGCTGGGACTACAGGTGCCCGCCACAACGCCCAGCCATTTTTTGGTTGCAGCCATCATTGTTTGGCAGGCCCGGACTGGATTCAAACCCGCCAGCTCAGGTTTATGTGGCTACCAGTGTTTTGGAACGCTTTTAACAGACCACCAAGTGGACTGTCCCTAAATGAAGTAATACTTCATCTGTTGTCTCAAACTGTTAAACTAATTTCATTTTCTTTCATGGCATTCTGCTCATAGCTTATTTCATGTTTTATGCAAACTTTGAAAATACAGGTGGTTATTTGTTGGAATAAAGAGGCATTTGTGGTTCTACTTTAGAAGGTGCCTGGGCATATGCTGTCTCCTAGTGCTTTTCTGTCTCAGAGAGGATCAAGAGACTCTTTTCTGGCTTGGATTAAATTCAGCTCTGTAGCTTGCCTTTTGTTTTCATGGGCAGAATAGCACAGTTCCATGACAGTCATTAGTAATTTTCATTAAGGCAAGTTAAATTTCCCTCCTGAGAATAGTCACAAAGGACACTTGTACATTAAAATTTTCTGATTTATTCTTATTTTATATTTATCTCTGAGTTGAAATATGCTTGCGAGTAAAGTGTGGTATACTCCGAAAAAACTGATTATATAATGAAAGTCTTAGCTTTCATTAATAAGAAATTTTCTTTTATAACTTTTGAATGGTTGAATAAGCAAGTGACCAATGCAAACTATAATAAAATCTGTTCAAGCTAGGTAGGTCTAAATTGAGAATTTTAAGAAGAAATGTGGTTTATTGATACAGTCAATAAAACAGATGAGGATTCATTGCATAGAAAGACTGATGTATGTTAAAGAATAAGAACTAGAGGCAATTAACATATTAATGATATATACTGGAATCTGGCTTTTTCTTTAGTAGTGAGGGAGGTAAGATACACGAATATACCATGTGGTCATGTCATGTATGATAATGCCATAGTGAGGCAAACGTAGATGACTGATTTAAGGGATTGAAGTAAACTTCACAGAGGAAGGAGTCAGGGAATAGTATGCATTGTGGGTGAGAAGGAGCAACGAGTAATTTAGGGCTGCAGTGGGAAAGATGGTTTCTAATTGCCAAGTGTGTCCCTGCCACGTGTTGTCACAGGGAACTATATGGGCAATTCCCAACAACTATCCCAGAGTGCGGCTGGATAATGACTGCTGGAAGGGATGGCCTGGGGAGGTGTGGGAGTAAGGGAAGGGGCTTTTAAGCTAGTCCTAAGATTGGGACAGATTGATTAGAAATCTGGATGTTTAGCAGGGCATTGTGGCGGGCACCTGTAGTCCCAGCTACTCAGGAGGCTGAGGCAAGAGAATCACCTAAGCCCAGGAGTTGGAGGTTGCTATGAGCTGTGATGCCACAGCACTCTACCAAAGGTGACAAAATGAGATTCTGTCTCTAAAAAAAAAAAAAGGAATCTGGATGTTCTTAGAAGAGCATAGACACCAAATCAAAAACAAGGGCAGTGAGACCAATTTCGCTCCATCAAAGTTGAAAGAGAAAACTATGAAAGCTAGACTCAAGAACCTTGATTGCAAGGCCAAAAAATTTAAATTCTATCAGGAAGGCTTTGAGGTTTGGTGATACACCCCTGTTTAGAAACTTTTAAAACAATGTTTTGAGAAGATGATTAAAAGTATGTGGCAAGAGATTGTCTCTTCCACCCTCCAGAACCTTGCCAGTTTTAGAAGCATAGACACCAGTTAGAAGACTGAATAAATCTGGTAACGGTATTTGAAGATGTAAAAGTTATGAGAGGTAGAGGAATTTCATACCCAGATGGTGGTCACAAATGGAATCATTGATGATTTCAGGGATAATATTCATTTAGTCAGTCAATATGTATTTAACAAACACAACTATGTAGTGTAGGCACTGAAGTTACAGTGAAGAACAGAAAGACAAGTGGTCTCTACACCCATGAAAGACCCACCCACATTTAATGGAAAGAAAAGGGACAAGAAACAAGTTAAATATAATACACACACACATGCAGTAGAACCTCTGTAAGCTGACCATTCAAGGAACTATAACCGGTCAACATACAGAGGCAGTCACCTTAAGGAACTCGGCCTCCTGTACTGGTATGTGCATGTCCGGTCTATGAAAATTAGGTCAGCTTATGGAGATGGTTAATGTAGGGAGATGGTCGGCTATGGAGGTTCTACTGTGTGTGTGTGTATATATATATAATGTCAGGTAATGACAGTTGCCCTGAAGAGGAAAGCAGGGAATAGGGAGTGAAGAAAAGAGGGGAGTGTTAGAATCTTCTGGGTAACACTTGAATAGAGACAGGGAGCCTCCTCACTGGCTGGGGAAAGAGCATTCCCAGCAGCAGGTAGAGGCTCCAGATGCCTGAGACCAGCAACAGGACCCGGCTGGAGTGCAGCTGCAAAGGGAAGAATGGTAGCAAGTGAGATACGCTATGTAACCAGGCAGTAGAGCACCGAGGATCCTGAAAACTCTGGTACAGCTTAATTTTACTCTAGGGGTGATAGAAAGGCCTGGGGATCCCTGTGGCTACAGACTTAAGTAAGAGGTGGTTATCAGCACTCCCAGTGAGATAAGGTGGTGGCTCAGGTAAGGCCTAGGATGGTGGTAGTAGATGTGGTGGGATTCCAAACATATGTGGGTCATTATGAAAGTTTTGAGATAAACAAAAATTGAGAAACATAAAATCCATGCAGAAAGAAGTGAACGATAAGCTGAGCAGGTTGAAACTTGCACGGGTGAATCAGAAAGGACACTGTCACCTGTGTCTCCTGGAAGTGAAATAATGGACCATAGCACAGTCTATCTCAAAACTTTGATAGTGACCCACGTACTTTGGAGGTAAAAGCAAAGAGGAACTGAAGAGGTAGATGTGGGTTGTAGGAGATAGTATCACGGACTACCCCCCAGGGAGTCTATGATAGAGCTGTGTGAATTAGAAAGAGCAAATTTGTCTCTGAGCAGGAAGCACATCTTTGCGACACTTCTGGGTGAAGAAGGTCCCCCTTCTCTCCAGCACGTGCTCCTGGGTGCCAGGAAGCCCAGTATGGACAGGGTACCCCGACTCGGCCTGTGGCTGAGTACACTGTGAAGGATGCAATCTGTAGAAGCAGATGCAGCAGCACTGGATGAGGTCTGACTTTTTTGGCCTGAGCAAGTGGGTAAATTGTCCCCTAAATGGGGGAACTAAGGAAGGAGCTGGCTGCTCTGGAAGGAGGAGCAATGCAAGTCACACTTTGGCCTAAGTGCGAGGTCCCGTCTGGGAGGCAATGGCGGGTGTGGCCCACTGGAGTGGGGTGGGAGTCAGGGCTCCTGAGGTTTTTGAGTTTGAAATAGTAGCATGACTATCAAGTAGAGCTGGAGGGGCTTGGAGAGCAGGCAGTCTGCCCAGAGGAATGTATGACACCTCTGGGGGTGTTATATGGAAAAACAAGAAGGATGGAGACGGCAGTGGGGAGTGGTCAGTGAATCTCCAGAGCAGCTAATGAGAGGAGAGGGTGATGCAGCCTCATGGAAGACGAGCCTGAGAAGGTGGGAGCATTGGTGTGAGCAGGAGGCGGCTGGAGCTTTGGGGAGTACCGTTTAGAGGCAACAGTGAGTGTGAAGGTGATTGTCAGAGAATTAAAAACATATTTTGTGAAAATGTGCACTGAAATGGGGGGGGGGATAACAGGGGTCAAGTATTGGTTTTTCTTTTTTTTAAGCAAGTTTTTTGGTTTTGTTTTGTTTTCTGCAGTTTTGGGCCAGGGCCGGGTTTGAACCCACCACCTCCGGCATATGGGGCTGGTGCCCTACTCCTTTGAGTCACAGGCACCACCAAAAGTATTGGTTTTTCAAAATAGGATGAAGTTGTGTCTCTGTTGAGCCTGATGAGGGAACCAGTGAAGGAAGGAAAAGTTGAAAGACACTGGAGACAGGGGTTAGGTGGAGAGAGCAGAGTTAGGGACGTGCAGGAGGAGTTAGAAGGAAGAGGTGAAGGAAGTCTCAGAAATGAGGATGCTTTTTACTTTGAGAGTTGGGAATGGTTTTTCTTTTCAGTAAAGTTGTGGTCAGGATCATCTATTTTCAGGGGTCACCATTGGTGTTAAAGGCCTGAAGAATGAAGGGCATGAGTAAAAATAAAAAAAAAAAAATTGCCACACAATGATAAAAGTCTCCTTGAAACTATGGAGAGTGATCTGTGATGGTCAACAGCGTTCTGTGGCCCAAGTATTCTAAACTACTAGGAGTCCATTAATCCCAGTAATCTTAGTACAGAAGAAGTTAAAGGCACCTGGAACAGTTGTTCATAACCCAGAAGAGGGTGTATCAAAGTCACCTGGAGAATTTCAAAAAGCTATGCATGCTTTTACCTCCTTTCCCTAAAAATGTATCCATCTGAGGTGTAGGAGCAGGCAACTAGAAATGAGGAGAGCTTATGTGTGCTTTTAGAACATTCTAGGTGTCTCCTTAGCTCTTTCTCCCACTCTCATTGAGAAAACTGTTCTGGACTGTTGGGTACCCTTTTGATGAAGGATTACAGGCTGGAAGGGACGTGAATGCACCAAAGGAGTAAGTGGTCAGCTAGTTAGACTTCTGCACTGTGGATCTTTACAAAGCCTTTCATATGCTTGTGAATCTCCAAGAGAGGCATTGAAAACTTTTAGGAACATATCTGATCACAGGACCCTTATGTTCACAGAGCATCTTGTGGACTAGCTTCTGTGAATCACACACTGAATTAGAGAAGTCCAGCAATGGTCAGCTCCAGTTTGTTTTAAAAGTCCACAGGTTATGGGAAAAGGAATCCGTAGTGGAATGGAAGCGTGTCCAGGTTAAGACTTTTAAGCACAGTTTCTGCATTGTAGATTGTTGGTGGAGAGCTGGGTTCCTTTCCATCCCTCCAGTTAAACTTCTGGGTCATCAATATGAATTTTGAAGTTACAAGGGGTTAAGACAAAATTGGGAATTTATGAAATATTTATAAAGATTCCATGATCACTAGATTAGTTTGTCATAAACACGGGCAAATAAAGTCTTTATGAGAGCAGACTAAAATCCAACGGCCTTTAGGATAACTAGCCTTTTCCTTTAAACTAAGAACTAGAAGGTAGATAACTGTCAAAAGCAGATACACTTAGAAGTCTTGAAACACTCAATAGAGATGACTTAGTATCGGGGAGTTTACCCACCTTTTCAGGAGAGGCACTGTCTTAGGGTCTGACAATGACTAGACTTGTATTGTCCAGGCATTAAACCGAAGACCACCTTCCCAGTGAAGGTGGTAACACTGAATGTGTTCTCTTAAGATTCACAAAGAAGCCAGTGATCCATGCGGACAGTGATTGTTGGCTGGGATTACACATTTATATAGCATGAGTTCATTTCTAATAGTCATGTGTGTGAATGGTATCAGTAACAGTCTTGCTTCCCGTCTTCAGACATACTAAATGGGAATGGTTCTAAACATTTTCAGTGTTCCAACCATGTGTGTTTCTTAGGTCACAGGCTTCCATTCTTCTGTCCCTGACACTGCATTCCTTTCCTCATGTAGCTCATTTTTACTGTTGAATTTTCCCTCACAATCCACTATTAAAAGAAATATAGCCCACAATGCATTCTTTGAGCTACACAAGTATACTTGAGCTAACTTTTTGCTTGTGATCCAGCTGGAGTGTTCAAAGCCCATGGAAATTGCTTACCAGTGACAGACATGTGTTTATTTTCCCCTACAGATCCTAAACTTTCTTTTCTTCACAGGTAAAGTCAGTCATAAATCTTTTGTTTGCTGCATATACTGGAGATGTGTCTGCACTTCGAAGGTATGTTCACAGGGTGCATTAGCATGTGGTTACAGATGCTTATCAAGTTGCTTCTGGGTGAGTCGCCATTTTAAAGCTGAGGTCTCACTTCCATTTTCCTTTACTACAAATGACCCAAACAAAATTTATATTAAGTTCTCACTTCCAATGCCGTAGGTGATGTTCAAGCTTGTCATTTTCTACCTCTTAGAAAAGCCCAGATCTATTTTCCCAAGTGGTAACTCTTCAAGAAATCTGGCTAATTAGTATCAGTGGCTTATCAGTGGAATTGGATGATGTCTCTCACTCCCCATCGTTTGGGGTGTGTGTGAGAAGGGGGAGGCAAATAGGGGTAACTGGTACCCTGCAGACCACCAGGTTTAGAAAGGTCTACATAGAAAGGTCTAACCTAAGGTACTTTGTATAGGGTTACAACTGATTTTTGAAAGTAGAAAAATTTCTGTGCTTAATTTCCACCCTTGTTTTAAAGTCTATACTAATGGACTAAAATGTTAAAGAAAGGGAATCTTAGTGAAAACATAAAACTTTACTATAGTAGCTTCTTGCCCTTCTGAGACATAACTTTGTTACAGTTGTGCCATTATTCTGGAGTCTTGAACAATATGTACTAAAGCTTAATTCTGTGAGCAACGTTTAACATTTACCTTGCCCCAAAAAAGCAGAGAGGTGTGAAGTGGCTTTTACCCAGAACACATGTGCTCTAGTTGAACAGGGTCTCTAGTTTTGATTAATGAGCCTGTGAAGGATGGCGTCTCTGACAGGGCCTAGATTGAACTGATGATTACATGATACAAACGTGAGTTAGATTTTTTAAAAATATATAATGAATAGCTATGGTTATAAATTTTCAGATTTGCTTTGTCGGCCATGGACATGGAACAGCGGGACTATGATTCTAGAACAGCGCTCCATGTAGCAGCTGCAGAGGGTAATACATGAATCACTCATATTTTTTTTCTCCAGATTTAATTTCTACTCAATACTAAAGTCTGCTTTCTTTCTTTTTTGTGTGTGTATGGGGGTATAGGTCATGTTGAAGTTGTTAAATTTTTGCTGGAAGCCTGCAAAGTAAATCCTTTCCCTAAAGACAGGTGAGCACTTACCTTATTACATAACCTAAGTCAGTATTTTATTATACAAATTTATAATAGTCAAATGAGGATGTATTTCGATGCATTAAGAAAACCAGTTATAGTATTTTATAAAGGCCACAAACAAAATCTTGTTTCTGCTACATAGATTATCCTGTCTCCTATATCCAGTTTCTTACCTAAGAATGGCATCTTATTTAGAAATTTTCAAGTTGGTATGACTATCAGCCAGTAGTACATTGTGTGAAGGAAACAATTCGTGTTTAGGAAGATAAAAAAAGAATTTTGTTTTCTGGGAGCTTTTAACTATTCAGGGTAGATAAGATAAATATTTATAGAATTGTATAAAAATGTGTAAGAAAACTGTTTAAAAACTCCAAAATGAATGTATTGGAGTATGCTGAAATTCATTTGGGTAAAATCAGTTTTAGGTTTTGTGGAAACTGAATTTTAATTAGTACTTTGGGGAAGGGATGAGATTTGAAGGCTCAGAACGCAAAGGGCCTTCCATCTAGAGTGGAAGAAGTGTACCGGGAGCATGTTCTCCTCCTCTTGTCTCCTTACTCTTCTACACGGCGGACTGCATTCATCCTGCAGCACGTGGTGTCCGTGGCGTGGCTGTGGCAGGGATACAAATGGTACTTCCATATATGCACACACATGTCCAGTTAATGCGGTCCTCATAGTCTGGGACATTGTGTGAAGTCTAGTGGATGAGTCAGTGAGTAAGGAGAATAAAGAAAGGTTTAGAAGAATGGAAGGAAGAAACAGGTGATGGAGATTTTTAATATACATAAGGAGTTTCGATTCAGTATTTGAAGACTGGAAGCTGTATTAAGTTTGGAACAAGTTGATTTCTCTCTAATAATTAGATCTGTTTATTAAGACTTACTCCTTTTTAGAGCTAGGGTTTTGTTGATTTAGCTCACAAGAAATGCATAAAAGTCATGTCAATGTCTGAAAACTTTTTTAATTGTGGCAGTGCTTCAGCTATCTAATTTTATTTCTATAGTTGTCAAAAGGCATCATGATTAAAACGACCTTTGTTGGCAGAATGTAATGTCTATTCCAGCTCTTTCTAGATCAAGAAATGCAAGCATTCTCCTCCTGTGTTTATAAACCCAACTAAAACACTAATGCAGACTGGAAATATTTAAGCATTGATATTTTTTTTTTTTCCCCAAAATTTGCCTCCAGGAATGTGGAAATGGACATACCCATCTGATAGGCAAAAGTTAGCTGTGTAACTAACTTGCCAACTGTTATTCAACAATTCCAGAATGGAATACCCAAGGCAACTCTTTCTCTGTGTCATAGAATCAGCATCACCTTAAATTAAAATATAGGTTTGAGCAAAATTAGTGTTTTCTTTCAAGTTGCTATTTTCATTATTTCCTGGAAGAAGAGCGGTTGTAAAGAAAAAATAGGTAACTTGCAGTTGACTTCAGTTTTTCCCAAAGACTGGCTGTAAATGATGATTAAGAAGTCCCTGTTCAAGTTCAGCGCCTGTAGCTCAAGTGGTTAAGGCGCTAGCCACATATACCAGAGTTGGCAGGTTTGAATCCAGCCTGGGCCTGCCAAACAACAATGACAACTACAACCAAAAAAAAGGCCGGGAGTTGTGATGGGTGCCTGTAGTCTCAGCTACTCGGGAGGCTGATGCAAGAGAATTGCATAAGCCCAGGTGTCAGGGGTTGCTGTGAGCTGTGATGCCATAGCACTCCACGCAGGGCGACGGCTTGAGGCTCTGTCTCAAAAAAAAAAAAAAAAGTCCCTGTTCAGAGGTGCTGACACCCTAAAATAATGAAGGCCTTTAGAAGGCCACTTAATTCAGCCTTTTTTTTTTTTTTGAGAAACACGAGATACATGTGACTTACCTGATTTTAAAAATTAAAAATAGGCTACCAAACTTTCCACAAGATACTAAAAAAATGTGATTATTTAAAAAACCTTTCAGTTCTATATTGTGACCCCATTAAATGGGTAAAAGGCTCAGGACAGAGATGGAAAGAAGTGGGAAGAAGTAGTACCAGAAGAGAGGTGGCGAGAGCAGCACGTGAACAGATGGGGTGAGAGAGGCCTGCAACTGTGGAGAAGTTTGTAGCATACAGAGAGGGCAGAAGACAGGCCTCACCGTCTGTGGAATGTTAGGGAACTAATGAACATTTCCTGGCATTACCTGGGGCAGTGAGTTCTACAAGGCTGCCTCCTCCTATAAAAGGCTCCACTGACTAACCCCTGCTAGCAAATCTTCATTCCTTCTTCCCTTCCAATCCTTATCTATATAATTTTAAATAGCATGGCCCCAGCAGCACAGTCCTTATGGAAAGGGGAGTTACTCTGGTCTTGTAGTGTTCTAATTAAGTTAAGGCTTCCCATTCTTCCTGGAGTTGATGAAAATGTCCACTCCCTTGTGGCCGATCTGGCTCTGGAGTTCTGTTTCTGGAGTTCTGTGATTGACTGTGATTTTGAATTGACAGGAACACAAATTTTCTGTCCAAAGCTGGGGTGATGGATCTTATATATCCAGATTTCGTTTGAATATTTTATTTAAAAAAGATATGTTGGGCTTTTCACGAAGCTAAAAATCAGGAACTGCAGAAAGTCAATTCTGTCAACATGAGGACTTCCCTTGTAGAGGTCTCTCCACAAGCACTTGCATGAATAGAAAAGATTCTTTCACAAATCTTTTTCTCTTTCTCCTCATACCCCAATTCATTTCTGAGACCATGTTTTGAATTATAAAGCCTTTTCAGTATTTCTATTAATTCTTACTTGTGACATTGCTAAAAATGGCTAGACGTGAATGGCCATTTAACCTGCATTCAGATCTAGAAATGCTTTGTTCAGAGATGTGCTAACGCCCCCGTCCGTGCTGTGCTCCCGGTGTAGGTGGAACAACACGCCCATGGATGAGGCTCTGCACTTCGGGCACCACGACGTGTTTAAAATCCTCCAGGAATACCAAGCCCAGTACACACCTCAAGGAGATTCTGACAATGGAAAGGAAAATCAAACCGTCCACAAGAATCTTGATGGATTGTTATAATGGTCTTAGATTCCAAGATTTAAGTCACTTACCTATTTAATTGTGGAAAATGAGTATGAAGAACGTGTGTATTTCTATCTGGTAGTGATGTACATTTTACAACATTTGTCTTTTCAGTGTTACTGGAGTTTTCTTCATTGTGCGCACAGGACAAATCTGATCTCTTTGGGAAAAAATAGAAATAAAACAATCTCCCTCCATAATGTGAGCAATATTTACCTCGTGCATTGTATAATTTGATGTGAAAGAAATAGTTAACAATGCTAGCTTAATCGTGTGGTCTTCATGATTTACTTGTGTGTTTTGTGAATTTTCAATTTATGGTGATCTGCTGATACGCATTTATAAATAAAGCTTTGTTGTACAGTCTGTCCAAATAGGTCAAGGCTGCCTTTAGAAGCAAATATTGTGATTTCAAGACTCCCATTATAGATTTAGTGTGAGTGTTTGAACAACTACTGCACTTAACGGTTGTATGTTTAAAATGTCTCCCTCGCTCTAGCTTCACGATGTGATTCTTAAAAAATTATAATAATTAAAAACTATTAGGATAGACCAATTCTGATTAGACTTTATCAGGGAATCTGTTCAAGATATGTCTGGTGACCAAAACATATGTATGAATGTAGTTATAATACTTTTGAAAAAATTTCCTTTTTCTGTATTCCCTTCCTCCAGCCTCTCTTCTCAGAAATTGAGCTCTCTGCCTCTTTCCTTTTGCTGGGAAAGTGAGTGCTGGCATACTATGCAGTTTTCATGTTCTCCACAGTAAGTCAGAAAATGCCTCCTGTGTCTGGCATCAGAGATGTAACTTTGCCATTTGTGTATAGAAGATGAACCAGAGTCAAAATTACTAATCAAGGTATCAAACAGTAAAACTCACCAGTCTAGAAAATGACAGGATGTGCTACTGTAGCTCTTCAAGTTTGTTGTTTTTTTTTTAAGCTTCTAGGATAAAGAGAAATCCAGAAATGCTCTAAGCTACCAAAGTTATTCTGATATCATGGAAACTGTTACAGGTTACACTTGTTTTCAAGCATTATCATTAAATGTCTGCATCAAGATACCTGTCCTCCTTGGGGGAGCAATGGATCACTCCACATTTCTTCTGATTCTCTATTATGTAAATCTTTATGGTCTCTTTAAATAAGAAGAAGAGGCCATTTCATTTTAAATTGAGACCCATCATTTCTTTGTCATGGGGCATTAACTCAGAATTTGGAGAGTGAAAGGGGCTTCAAAACTTAAAGGAGTTTCTAGGAATTGCACATATACTTTATCCGTCATACCTCAAGGGGTGTGTAAGAGAGGATTTCTAATGTTTAGTGCTGCACACTCAATGGATGTTTCTGAAACAGTGTTTAGTAAAACTACATGAATGCTAATCATTACCACATATAGGTTTCCTTTTTTTCTTATCAGCACATACTGCTGCTTTTAAGCTTTATGATGCCTGAGGGCACCTTACTCCAGCAGCCTCCAGGTGCTTTGATTTTTGCTCCTAGTCTAAGTCAGTGGCTTCAGCCTTGCCCTCCCATTACCAAGACAACACCTCCTTTGGTGAAGCCATGGCCAGTGTTCCACAGCTGCATCAGGCATTACGCTGGTCTCACCCAAGCTTCTGTGCAGCTGATAATGGGCGGGCCGACAGCCCTGCCAGGTTCCTTACCCCACAGATCTGTCAAACCACACAGACAGGTAGCATTTGCAAGATGCTTATCCCCAAAGATACTACAGAGTAGACACATTTTAATTGAAATCAGTTAAGATCACTGTTCAAACAGCAGCTTGTTCTGTGTTATTAAAATAAAACATTAAGATGGCTGAATTGTGTGGCATAACCATTACCAATGATTAAGATACTTTTCTCAAATAAAAAGAGTTCTATTATTTGGGAACAAACAGAGTTTTCGTCTCGTATCAGATCAAAACTGTTTTGTAAAATCTTTGTTAAATGCGTTCTTACTTATCTTTGATGTTATGACTACGCCTGATTCTTGCTCTGGCTGTTTGCTGTTGGCTGGTAATATGAGTAAATTTGGTTTAAATGCTTGTTACTCTGCTATTAACTGCTGCCATCAGCAACTCCAAAGGTCTTTTGGTTTTGGCTTTCAGATTGTATGTGCTTTGTCTGTATGGGGAGAGCTTTATATGGTCATGTTAATTTAAAGCTTTGTATACATTGTTGTTTCTGCTGGTCTCATCTTTGGTAATATGCTGAACCGCACTGCTGCCCCACACTGCCCTTTAGCTGCACAGCTGGATTAGCTGTTGACCATCTGATGCTTTGTCTAGCAGGGACTGAATGACCTGATGTTGGATTTAGATTCTTCCTGGGGATTACACAGCTATGAATGTATTTGCTTCCAAAACTTCCCAAAGTGAATCTAATCTTAAAACTAGAAGTTGTAAGTATCCTGAAATTGGGAAACATTTATTTTAAATGAAATAAGGTAGTGTTGCTTTTTACAGTATAATAAATACGTGTATTAAAAAAAGATGTGAAAAATGTATATTTTTAAAACAACCAAAGTTTCATCTCTGTCACTGGGCTGGGAATGCTGCAGAGGACAGGGACCATGTCTGGTTGGTTACCATGATCCAGGCACTAGATGAGGTGTCAGTGGGAATCTCCCTAGGAGTTCATCCTCCAAGGGGAGGGACAGGCAGGCATGCCTCTAGTGCCTTAGACGCTAACACTAACCTTTTACAGTTAGGAATTGCTCAGTAAATACTGGTTGAATTAAACCATTAAACATATCCTTGAATGGAAAGAGAGGTTATTTTCACAAAGCCTTGAAATCTGTTTGGAGAGTTGAACCCAGTACTGCCACACTAGGATCTGAGTTGGACCAGCTGGCAAACCTCAGTTCCCAACTGATGCATTAAATGTGGGAATAGCGTTCACATTCAATGCCAGAAACTCCTGGTCCTCAGAGGTTGTCCTCTGTCCTTCCAGGTTTAAGGTTTAGTGTGGGTTTTCTAACCAGACTGAGGATACGTGAAAACCATGGCTGGCTGTTACATTTGCATCTATCAAAGTTGGTTTTCACCAAAGTTGCTTTGGTCAGGTAATGGTATATCAGTGTTATGCCATCTGCATTAACTTGCATTTTAGAACTGGAGAACACATCAGAAATTCTCTAATCTAACCCACTTTTATAGAGGAACCTGAGACCCAAGAGTAGGCTATGCAGTCCCATGCCCTTTCCCTCCATCCTGTGACACTGACTGTGCCCACTATGGGCAGAATACCCGCATTCACTCACTCATACTAACTCATTCGTAATAGTTAAGGCTTCTCCTCTGCGGAGTTTTAAGGAGAGGCCTAAGTGCCACAGTGTGAAGTCCTGCCACACGCAGTCAACTTCAGCTATGCATACACATCCACAGACAGAAGCAGGACATCAGTGCAGGCATGACAGATGCACGAATAATCCCAAGTAGTGAAGAGTTGTATTTGTTTTTAATATAGGACCATGTTAGTTTTGTGGGAGGTCCTCAGGGGTTGGGGTAATCTTCCTAATTTTACTTGCTAATCCTCATAATAAAACGAGTAAATTCATAAATCATACCCCAAATGGGTCAGGAAAGAGCTCACAAGTGTGTTAGGTGGCCTTATAAAAAGGCCTTTGGGGAAAGGGGGACTTAGGTATAGAAAGGACATAATTTATTAGCTTACAGAAGGTATGTGTGTATCTGGAGATGGTTAAGGATTAGAAGATTAAGGCAGTTATTAAAAGGGGTGGGGTAACAACCGGATACAAGGCACTGAGAGCAGAGATGGGGGGGGTTATTTCTGTTCTAGAGCCTGAACCAAAGTCAGCCTCCGAGTGACCTCCTATGACCCTGGCTGCCTCTCCAAATGGTCTATAAAAAGTCTGCCCTGAAGTGAATCAGACAGCAGTTCTAGCCAAAGAATGTCAAGCCTGTTTCATTCATGCCCAAGAAATGGGCAGACACCAAGAGTAAAGTACTGAAGTATTATAATAGCATTATGAATGTGATAACGGAATTCAGAGTTTGGTAACAGGTATTTGACAGCTTTTTATCTTTTAGGTAGCTTTACATTCCTTGTATACCCAATGTAACTTTAACAAATAAGTTTAAAATTGCTTAAGTATGGTTCTTTCTTTTTTCTTAAACAATAAATCAAGTAAGGTGTTTAATTTCTCAGTGAGAACAGCAAACACAGGCTGAAGTTAGTTCACCAAACTTGGAAGCTGAGTATTACTGACTCAGTATCATTTAAGAGCTATTAACTTATCTTAGAAGGCTCCAAAAACAATATAATCTTTAGCCTTCTTAAAATTAGCTTAACTGCTATTCCTTAGAAATTGTATACATTATTTGTAGTTTTTGGCCATGTTGCCTCACAAAATCTTTCTTAAGTTTTGGTAAGTAAGGTGATTGCAACAGAATGTATCTCAGAACATCTTAAGTTTTGTAAGAGCATGGACGTGGTTTTTGTTTACCAAGGTTTCTAAACTTCTAGAATAATGCCTGGCTCATGGCAGGTGTTCAATACATATTTAATGAATTAATAAATGAATCTTAACTAGCCCAAAAGAAACTACTCAAGTAAATACTCTTTACTTCGGGAATAGCATTCCAACTTAAAAAAGGTGTAAGTTTTCAAAATACTTTCTAGTTTTCTCTTGTCCTTTCTCTGGGATAGTCAGATGTGACAGAGATTGCTTTGTTCAAGAATTGCCTTCATATTCCACTTTAGCTTTCAGGCAGTAATAGATTTCACTCATTCAATGCCACAGTAGAACACTCTTTCTGTAAAAATGAGACATTTGTTCCAAGTGGTATGCATAAGCTCTGTACATAGAAATCACTTTTCAAACCTGCAAACATCCTACAATTGCTATGATAGCAAAGTGCAAACATCTCTTAAACTAGGATCTATTCAGTGACTTCTTAGAATGGTAAATTATATAAGATTGCAGGGGCTGGAGGAGGGGGACAGGAAACAAACAACTATAAACTTATGCTAGTAAGCTAGGGCAAATATACTTTATTCCCTGAAGAAACACAGCTCTCAGTGTTCATTATGTTGAAACTTTCTACATCTTAGACACTAATACTGTAGATATGGAGATAAGAATGATCATATTGGTTATGGTCACAGAAGTCAAGCCTATACCAATATTCCCTGTTGTTAAATCAAATTTTCCAGTTGTTTAACTTGGTGATCAGGGCTCTTCTTACACTATTTTTTTCTAGCACACTGTTTTGAGAAAAAAAAAGACACCCTTTTTGTGGGTGCAATAACTTCTTCATATTAACTCATCTAAGCATGGGGGCATTGATTTTAGATGATTGCCGTACAGATAAGACAGAGTCCCATTTTGCATGTATTTTAAAATTAAAAACTGCTAACTTGAGTATTAAATTCATTTTAAAATAAGGGCTGAATTATTTGTATATTTGGAGGCAGAATCAAAGTACTTTTTTTGTTTGCTTTTTACAGCACCTATTATAGCTCTTTCCAATAATATTTCTCCTCCAATCTCTTTCATCAACCTATGTTAGTCTGCAATTGCTATTCTGATTACAAATAGGGTTAGTAAAGGCAATACTTAAAAAAACAGTGCTATTAATCTTATTTTAAAAGGACTGATATACATTAAAACAATTTATGATGCCAGAAACTTCTAAAATCTTTCTGTAAAATACTATTAATAAGAGACTAACATTAGAATCTTAATACTTTTTGAAAGTAAACAAAGTCTCTTGGCTAGTGCAATAAATGAAATCATGCCAAATTATTCTGAAAGTGCAAAAATTGAACAGATAGTTAAATCCCAACAATTAGAAAGAATGTATTTTTAAAATGTTACCTTCTTTGTTTCTTGATCATTTAAAAGTTTAACCAAGCCCATCAGGTTGATGGCATCTCATGTAAGAACAGAGAGGAGGGGTCTCACTTTGTGTGAAGTACCAAGGAAAGTACTGTGTGCATATTATATTTAATGTAATACACATAATTCAGCTTAAATTTACAACAGACTTCAAGAAAACTTTATCTCCATCAAAAGATACAGGATTGGCATAATAATAATAGTGATATAGTTGTATCAGCGATAGTAAAAAAGACACAGCCATGAACCTGGTCAAACCCATTTCCTAACCCACCTTTTTGTCGTCAGTGCTAATGACAGAAGAAGGCAAAGAAAAAGTACACTGCAAGAAACATCCATTCAAATCAATGTCTGAACAAAGCATAGTACCATTTGCAAATGTGATGCTAGAAAAACACATTTATCTGTGAAAAATGCAGTTCTCAATGGAGTTACATAGGGCATGAGTTTTGAAATAATCTGATTCTCAAAATTATCTCTGATTAATGATTTAAGCTATCGTTACTATGTTTTCTACTCCTTTCCCAATTTTATGGCTAATAGACTAAATGCCAGCTAGTGATAATAAAGACAAATTACTCCATTTAAGAAACATGAATTAAATTTCTGAGTTTACCCACATTTGATTAATTTCAGCTTTTATAAAAATAAGATGACTTGCCTTGAGAGAGAGAGCTGTTGTAAATAGCCTGGCTCCCTTAATGAACTGCAAAAATAATTTTATGTACTCATGACCAAGATAAAAGCAGAAAGTCTTCAGTTTTGGATACTGAAGTTTAACGAGAAAAGATGACTTTTGAATTTGGAAAAGTATTTACTTCCTTCCATTGAGATGAGCCAGTACCCCCTTAAGCCATAACAAACAGAAAAGCTAACTCTCTCAAGAGAATTTGTCTTTAGTTTTCAATGGCCAGCGTGGAAGATACAATAAAATACACAACTGTTTTCCCTTCTCAGATATAGGATGGCTATCTCTGATAAAGGGTTGATATAATTTATAATTTATATGAACATGGCTTTCAATTATTTCACAGATAAACCAGTGGAAAACTTCCAGCCACATTCAGAGGAGACAGAACACGTAAGAATGTTCCAGAATAGAAATTTACCATTCTTACATGGACAAGGTCCCTAAATAACCATTGATTTACCCAAAAACCTGTAACTGTTGGGCACTGACTTTCTGCATGGCATTTGCTAGACATTGCTAAACTTCTCACCCTTCCTGAAGGACTCTCATTCTAGTCCTAATGTTTTGGGTATATCTGGATGTTTTTTATTTGCAAAAACCCACTCTGCAGAGAATGCCTTTCAGTTTTACCTTCAATAAGATGCATGATGCCTTTTACTGCAACACATGCTACGAACAGGTTGCAGCAAATTCCTTGGTTTTTCTTTCATTTCTCTAGAAACACGGAGCACGAAGGAACAGGGTAGCAGGAAGGAATCACACATGGGAAGGAAAACTGTCATCATAGAAGATGAGAAAAATTCATGGTCTATACTGCATTCATCTGTAAAAAGAAAAAATGTGGTTAAGTTTACTACTCTGATCTTGTGAAATGCAGGCTCACATATACTTGTCCATTCTAGAACAAAGCAGTAGGAAGACACTTCCAATGATAAATAACTACCATGGAATTAGAGAGCCTTTGGCACGTACCATCCATTATCCTGGCCTGGTCAAGACCTTTTACATCACCTAAGCTGATGGATTATGACTCTGCAGCCTGCTGGCTTAATTTTGCGAACCCATCCAGACTGCATAAAGCTTTTTGCTGTTATGCAAGTCTGGGGACAGAGCAACGTGGCAAATCTCATGAAAAACAAGGGGTAGGCAATGCTGAGCTGAGCTGTGTGCCAGAGCAGGAGATAGCGGAGAGGGAAGTGACCAATTTCCCTTAAAGGCCCCTCAGTAGGTCAAATAAATGAATGTGTTTCAGATACAGGTTACAGAAGCAGGATTACTCAGAATCCCTCCACTTCCCCCAGCAGTACCTTCTGTTCAGACGCCCTCACCAGGGTAGCTTTTAGTCAGTAAATGGTTCATCCCAAAGAATGCCCACCCATGCTGCTGACTCCCTGTCTGACTCCACACTAGCCACTCCCCTTAGAGCAAATGTTCTCAGTCAAGGACGAGTCTGTGTCCCAGCAAAATCTGAGGTCATATGTGACTGTGGTGACTGGGTGTGGAGGTTTATGGGAGAGGACAAGGATGGTGCTAAACATCCTACTGTGCACAGGTCGGCCCCCATAACAAAGAATTCTCCACCCCAAATGCCAGTAGTACCAAGGTCAAGGCACATGCCACGAGGCTGGAAAGCCTGGTGGGAAAATGTTATTTTAATCCCAAGTGCTCAGAAGTAAAATTATTTTGAATTGAAAAGCACAGTGCAGGTTTTGCCCCTACTTTTCAACCTGGCTTAGAGTACATATGTGTAGCTAAGATGGACTTTGGGGTGAAGACAGGAAGGGCAGGAGAGAGACACAGAGGAAGAGAGAAAGCCCGGGCTCAAGTCCTGTCACCACATGAGCACGGCATGTGACTTAACCTCTCTAAATCTCAAGGTCTTTATCTGTGACAAAGAAGCTAACAGTATCCAGCAGATAGGCTTGCCAAAATATTAAATCAGATGGCATATGTAAAACGTCCAGCATAGTAGATGGAAAATAGTAGACAATTAATAAACATTCCAATTATTATTGGCTTTGGCCAAAGGCCTCTAAGAATAGACTGGTTTTATCACAGACATAGAGGAAAATGTTGAAACTCCAGACTAAATAAACAGCCCCGTTGTGATGCAGAGAACACCAGTGCTCTGGCTCTCCTGACAATCTCCTCAGAAGCCTGTGGTCTTCTAGCTCCTGAGGCTGCATCAAGCTCTGGCTCCCGGGCGCCTCCCTCACCGAGAGCTGCAGCTTCCAGACTTGGCACAAAGCTCCAACGCAGCATCTTAGAGACGCGGCATTTTATTAGAAATGCCCTAATTCCAAGACTGGATGCAGAGTGCAGTCATGGCCAAGGCTGAGGACAGAGCACACCATTGAGAAGATGAACCAATTTAGAGGCTAATGTAACTTTTATTTTGTCTAACCAGTGCTGTGCCTATATTATAGCCTCTTTTAGCACATTTAATTCTTCTTGGGTTTACCTGGAGATGTGAGAGCATGTCTGTGTGTGCATTGGTGTGTATGACATATATTTATTTTATTCTACAGATGAAATGAATGAAATCATTTGAAATGGAATAGCTATGGGGGTATCAAAGACTGCAAAATGATATTCTTTTTTTTAAGAGACAGAGTCTGACTCTGTCACTCTGGGTAGAGTGCTGTGTCATCATAGCTTACAGTAACCTCTAACTCTTGGACTCAAGCGATCCTCTTGCCTCAGCCTCCCAAGTGGCTGGGACCACAGGAACCTGCCCCAATGCCTGGCTATTTTTACAGATGAGGTCTCACTCTTGCTCAGGCTGGCCTTGAACCTGTGAACTCAAGCAATCCACCCACCTCGGCCTCTCTGAGTGCTCGGATTATAGACGTGAGCCACCACGTCTGGCCTTGCAAAACCATATTCTGACATTTATTTATTTAAATTGTCCTCACAGTGTCATTCTGCAAGCAAACAGAAAGCAGTCCTACTGCTCACACAGATGTAGAGGGAACTAACTCATCTATTTTCTGAAGGTCACAGGAAATAATGGTGATGACAAAGATGGAACTCTGATTGCCAAATCCCAAACAAATACAGGCCTCTCACCCAAAGGCCTGTATTTTGTCTTAACACACAGAATAAAACACACTCAATCCTGTGCAAACAGGTTCTTTAGGATACATGAATGAAGAGGTTCTTTAGGATACATGAATGAAGCAAGGATTAGCTTTTCGTGGGAGGCAGTGCAGGGTACTGGAAAAGGATGCACTATAGAGACTCCCTCGGTGTCCTTCAATATCCCCTTACTATTTACAGTTCACTAACTTTTGCATCAAAGTCAAACTACATAAAGGGAGTCACAGGGGACAGTGGTTTCCACATCCATCAGAATGGGAATAACAATAATACCTAACTCAGAAGGTTGTTGTTGTGGGGACTGACAAGTTAGTACCTGTGAAGTGTTTAATAAACATAACACATTAATGGTGGTGATGATGATGATAATGTAACTTGCTGAGGAACAACAAAGGAGGTTTAAAAGAAAATCAGCCCATTTTGGGGGGGTTCCATCAATATAACTTACATTTCTGAATAGGACTTATTTGTGCCTTTTTGATGTCAGGCATATAAGCACTTTACAGCAATGCTGGGAAATATATTCTAACAGGATGTTCCCTGACACACAGAAAAGGTTCATTTTAAAATTGCCAATAGGAACAGGATTATTTTGCTACCATACTAGCTAAATATTCTTTTTTTTGGAGACAGAGTCTCAGTCACCCTGGGTAGAGTGCTGTGGTGTCATAGCTCACAGCAACTTCAAACTCCTAGGCTCAAGCAATTCTCTTGCCTCAGTCTCCTGAGTAGCTGGGATTACAGGCACCAACAACACCTGGCTATTTTTTTGAGAAGGGGTCTTGCTCTTGCTCGGGTTGGTCTGAAACTCCTGAGCTCAGGTGATCCACTTGGCTCAGCCTCCCAGAGTGCTAGAATTACAAGTGTGAGCCACCATGCCCAGCCAATGCTGAACAATTATTCTCTAAGGACCTTTTTTATCCTCAACAATCAGGAAGGCATAAGAAAAGTGGAATCTCTAAAGATTTTAGCCTGTGCTGCTTACGGTAAGAATGGACAAGGAAGGTAAGCATGAGAAACCTTAATTTAGGCAGAAATCCCAATGTCATTAATAGCTGCGTTCCTAGAGTGTTTGAAGAGGGACACCCACTCCCTTCTCTCTTAGCTGTCTCCTCTCTGCCTTCCTTTCTCATTATTTTGCCAGGCACCATGTACACAGTGATGAAGAATGGCCAGTAATGACTCAGAGAGGATATTTTTAAAGCATTAAACAAATTTTAAAAAATTAACTGGAATAGAGCCATGTGAAAAGAGCTTGAAATTAAACAGCATCAGCAAAAATCCAGCCAACCAAGCAAAATCTTTAAGAGGAAGGAGTTCAGGCTGAAAGACAAACAATACTATTTGATATCCTGAAAAACATTCTCCCAAAGAAAGATTCTCTCCTGTGGACAATCATGTTCCTATTTCTATCATACAACTCATAAACCTTTTCAATTCTTGAACCTTTAACTCTTGGCAAGCCCTTCATAGCCCCAGGAGCTAGCAGGACAAATTAGTTCTCAAATAAAAGGCAGGTGGAGTTATTTCACTGTTGCTAGCTAAGTATAATTCGCCACGATTAATGTAACTACCAAGCATTAGCTCCCACTTTTCCTAAAAATAGCACTCCCTCATCTAGACACAGTGATGAAACAGGTCAAAGGAAAGCATCTTCTTATCAGAGAAATCTTAGCTCCTTAACGTATGAAATTTCTGTAAGAACAACTTCAAAGGACAGAAGGTAAAACTTTTAAATATTTGAAATGTCACACTTATTTTTGGAAGGTGCTGACTGCCAGGAATAAAAGAAATTTCACTGATGACGTAGGTTGTTTAAATACAGCAGGCTCCAACTTGTCTGGGTTCATCTAAAAACTGCCATTTCCGGACTCGGCACTTGTGGCTCCAGCAGCTAAGGCGCCAGCCACATACACCTGAGCTGGTGGCTTCGAATCCAACCCGGGCCCACCAAACAACAATGATGGCTGCAACCAAAAAATAGCTGGGCGTCGTGGCGGGCACCGGTAGGCCCAGCTACTTGGGAGGCGGAGGCAGGAGAATCGGGTGAGGGCAGGAGTTGGAGGTTGCTGTGAGCTGTGATGCCACAGCACTCTACCAAGGGCAACAGCTTGAGGTTCTGTCTCAAAAAAAAAAAAAAAAGCCCTTTCCCTGGCTCTGCCAGAGGCATTGTTCTAGCAGACTGGTCCAGGGTGGATGTGCCTCTTCACCTCAGAGGGCTCCCACTTACCGAGAGCTGAGGACAGCCCTGCCACGGTACTCACCATACTGTCAAACCCTACAGCGCCCACTATCCGAGACACCTCATCAGACACCTCGTCAAACTCCTCAGGAGACATTGGGAGCAGGTTGTCAGTAGTTTGAAGTCTAGAAGGGTGACTACAATGGGGAGAAAGGAAAAGGAAATATTAATATTTAAATTATGAAAGCAGTTGTACAAACTTACACATTTTATCTTCTGTGATTCAACCATATCACTTTACATTTTTATTTCCAATAAAAGCATACACTTAACAAAACACACTTGAAAAAGTACAAATCATGTCCCCAGCCCAGCCCCTTGAGGAACACATGGGAATCCAGAGATGTGAGCGAGTGATAGCCAGCCTGAAACCTGCCGCTTCTGCCTGGTGAAGCCTAGTGTGAGCGTGTGCAGGGTCATCCGAGAAGACAAGGCCTCGGAGCTTACCCTGGACAGAAAGCACCAGAGGGATGTCTGGGGAGTCCCTCATCCCTACCTTGAGGTTTGTATGCAGATAAGGCTGCTCCACAGAGTGTTTTTACATGAAGGCTACATCCATTCACCCCAAGACAGTGCTGCAGGCCAAATAACTGACAATGACTTTTCCAATTTTTTTTCTACCTTTTATAAAATGAAACAACAAAATAAAAGCAAGTGGAGACAATAGATCTCAATCATTACTTTGGCCTTCTGGAGACTGAAAAGAATTACTTTCCCACTCTGATCAAGTTTTGTTCATTTTATTTATACTTTTTCAAAGTTTAGGGAGATCTTATATACCTTAAATACATGTTTGTTTTCTGAGTTTTTTTTTTTTTTAAGGCAGTAAAATGCTAACAGGCAATAACACGAGGATCTCTAATCAGGATCTTTCCAACAACTCCAACCGTCATGGCGACAATAATTACAAAGGAAAAACAAAATGCAAGCATCTTCAACAGGCCCCAGCCAGGATCAAGACTGGCTTGAGGTTTTTTAACATGTCTCTCTTCTGTGTTCACTTACACTTCAGACACAGAAATCAACTCAGTCTTGATGTATCCAGTTCCTTTAGGGCCGTCAAGTTCCATGGGTTCTGGTGCTAGAAGAAAACACATCAGGTACACTTTCCATTAGGAGAAATTGCACAAGAATAGAAAAATCAACTTCTGAAGGGGAAATTAAAAGTCTGCTGTTTTTCTCGACAGCTTAGCATCCTGACCCTGCCTAGGTTAAATAAACTGAAATTCTGGTGGGAATGCAGAAACTACTATAAGGGGAGGAGTTTTCAGCAGAAGTCTAGCTGGGAATTTTGTCTTTCCAAAGCTTGAAATCCTGTAAGAAGCTGGTACCTTATAGAATGGACATAGTGGCTCATGCCTGTAATCATAGAACTCTGGTAGGCCCAGGCCGGTGGACTACCGGAGCTCACAAGTTTAAGAGTAGCCAGGGCCAGAGTGAGACCTCGTCTCTAAAACTAGCTGAGTGTTGTGGTGGGGGCCTGTAGTTCCAGCTAATTGGGCGGCTGAGGCAAGAGCATCAACTGCTTGAACCCAAGAGTTTGAGGTTGCTGTGAGCTATGATGCCTTGGCACTCTACTAAGGGCAACCAAATAAGACTTTGTCTCAAAAAAAAAAAAAAAAAAGCTGATACCCAAAACATGCAAAGTCCTATCTGGTTTAATGGTTGTAGCCAGGCAGATGAATAAACACAGCTGTTAAGGTAAGCCCTACCATCTTCATTCCAAAGTCATTGTCCTAACATTGAAACTGCTGACTCAAAAAAACAATTAGCTTTCATGGTATGCTCCAAATCTAATGTGTCCCTTTTTTTTTTTCAGTTTTTGGCCAGGGCCAGGTTTGAACCTACCACCTCTGGTATATGGGGCCAGCACCCTACTCCTTTGAGCCACAGGTGCCGCCCAATCTAATGGGTCCTATCTGAACTTTCTCAAATGCAATTCACTGACGATGAAGAAGCAGGTGATGTGTGTTCTACGACAAAGCTTCCTCTTAATAATAACAGGATCTAGTAAGTAATTGGGTCACTCTGAATGAACCACTTCATTTCTCCCAGGCCTCAGTTTCCTCTATTTTAACGCAAGCAGGGTGTCATAAATCAGTTGATCACAATTCCTACCTTTTACTCCTTTTTATGTAGAAAAAGTCATAATGTAACATATATACAAGAGCAGAAATGCACTTTCCAACATCCCTAAGATGGAAATTATCTATTCATTTTTTATTAGCTGCATCAGGCCAAATAATGCATTATATTTTGACTACAATGATTTTATAGCATCTTTTGAAAGACTGTTTTTGCCAGTTCAAAAGTGTGGGAGGAGTTAATGCCAGCATCTTCCACTTAATAAATGCTGTCTGAAGAGGAAGGATGCCATCCATCACCAGGAGGGACCACTCTGTGCTACTCCCATCAGGGCAGTGACTGCTTGTTCTCCCCACCTACCTTCCTTTGGCCTGGAGTAGTACTTTCCAAAGGCATGGTCTTTGTCAATATTTGGATAGAGATACTTCAGGGGATTCTCTGGAATATTCTCAGCTGCCATGACTTTGTAATTGCGAATGATATCAGGGAAAGTAACAGCAGAAAGTTCTTTCTTGGTGTAAGGTTCAACCGCATGGATGTGAGGTTCTAAAAAAAAAAAGGAGAAAAGCTAGAATTCCCCAGAACACCCCAAAACAATGGAAAGGAGAGAAACAAAACACTGCAGTGTTTATCTTCAGTGAACCTGGTAAAAACTAATCACAGTCCAGGCATTACAGACACATACCACAGAGAATGGACTGCTTTATTTCTAAACAACTTAGAATCCTGTTTTGAAAAAAGAAAAAGTCATTGCTCTTAGTAACATTTATCATTTATTGCTTAGATTTATAAATCTCCCAAAATAAGTTTATTAAAAGTTTTTAAAAGGCTCTATCTTCAACAGTACTCTGCCCACAGGCAGATATAAATAATTACTAATTGGGTCATCTTGGCGAAAGCCCAAGATTAGGTTACTAAAAATAAGCTTTCTGTGTTGAAAAACATAACTGTTTAAATAAATAATGATGATAATAGAAAACAACATTTGAAGCAAAGAAAGCCTATTTGCTACATTTCCCTTCAAACCTTAATGTAATCAACCACAGTTTAATTCATTCCTGTTCTCATTCTTAGACCTCCTTCAGATCCTTCTTCCTAATTAACCCAGAATCTCGCTTTTGAATGTACATATTGCATGGACTACAAGTTCAGGTGCTCTGGGGACCTTGCTCTAGCTCTTCAGACCCTGCCAGTATCCTAAATCTCTGTGGCTGATGGTCCCCTACTTAAATTTTCTGATGCCAATGTTTCCTTCATCTGTGCTTGGTTTGCTAATGCTGTCTTCTCAGCTGGTTCAGGAGCTACTAGGGAAGAGGACAGAAGGAAGGCTCTGACATCTGTTGCCTACAGCAGGCTCTGACCTCAGCCCTCCTGCTTTTACCTCTGAAGAAAAAATAAATAGAACAAGAAAAGTACCCTATCTTTTTGCATCTACCCACTGAAAACATAAAAGTCCACAGGAACAAATCTTTTTTTCTTCAGGCCCTTCAAGCAAAGCAAAGTCTCCACACAGTGAAAAGTCATCAGTCTGTATCATTTTTTCCTCTATTTAATTCAGCTTTGTCCCCAGAAATCTGGTTCATAAACACCAAGAACTTTGGACACTTTAGCCATGGGTACTCATTTGCTTAGAGAGAAACCCAATATAAGGAAGACAAGCCTGCAGCTATCCTTTGTGAAGGCAGGGTGGAGGCCTCGGCTCTTCCCAACAGCTCCTGCACCCCACTAACAATTCGTGTGGAATTATCTCACAAAGCCTGTCCTCATCTGCATGCTTTACTCCAGGATTACCCTAAGTGAGTCTACAAAAGTTTAAGCCTGTGGGAAATGTGACTCCTTCCAAGAACTGGTTGCATACAGATTATATCAACTCATATCCTTCATCTACTGATAACAAACCAGACAAAATGGGAAAGAATTTGGGCTTGTTTTTTCAAAACTACCATTTCCACCGTATGTTCCAGGCAGGGAATTATAAACATTCATGGTGGTTTATTAACTCCTACTTTGGGGGCATTCAGCTGGGGTGAGTGTAGGATATGCAATTTCAGATTCATTCATGATCTGTGTGAGCTGACTGGTGGAGAGGGAGCAGGATTCCGTACATCTGGGGGTGCTGGTGGTTGTGCTCATACCCCTCACTCACCGCCTCCATTCTGGGAGCGCTCCACCCACGTGAATGTGATGGCCCCTTCACGGCAGCTCTCACTGAAGCGCAGCAGGAAGGTCCCCGACTGCTGGTCCTTCAGTAGATCACGTTCCCGCTCCTTGCTGATGAAGCCCATGATGCACCTGGACACGGGAGAGATGACAGAGAGACTGTAGTTCAATCATGGTCTTAAACCAGAACAACTGGCACGTGACAAAACAATCTGTGATGAAATTGTACAGATGGTCTTAAAATCTATTTAATGGCACTTTAGGAAGCACTTCATTTATTCATGTACATGCTACAGTTTAAAGAAGCAATCGAACATGAACATGGTGTCAGCAGCAGGCCGAGCAGCTCAGCAACTACCCACTGGATGAAGGAGCCTTCAGGTGTCACTGAATTTAAAGGCCATGAAACGCCTGAATTACACAACTTTTAGATTGGAGAGGAAGAGACTCAGACAATATATATTTTCATAGTCTAGCATTTCTGATAAACTTTAAGCTTTTGTGAAATATTACCTGATCCTGGGAATAAGTCAGATAGAAACAAGTTAAAAGGGTTTTTTCTTCCTTCCTACAGGGAATATGGTGAGAGCTTAAGAAATTTTTTTTGTTTGTTTGTTTTTGAGACAGAGTCTCAAGCTGTCACTCTGGGTAGAGTGCTGTGGCATCGTAGCTCATAGTAACCTCCAACTCTGGGGCTCAAGTGATCCTCTTGCCTCAGTTTTTCTATTTTTAATAGAGATGGGGGTCTCACTTTTTGTTCAGGATGGTTTCAAACTCGAGAGCTCAAGCAATCCACCTGCTTCAGCCTCCCAGAGTGCTAGGATTATAGGCATGAGCCACTGAGCCTGGCCAGAAATTTTTATTAAATGAATGAATGAATGAATGAATGATACTCAGAAGATTGTTAAAATTGAGCTTTGCAAATACACACACATACCTATACTAAGAAAGTGTGAATCTAATCATGAGGTCTACACTCCTATGCCTTAAAGTGACAGTCTATACATGTGCCACTCTGTGAGATTCATACACGTCTTGTCAAATAATGCTTTTTTTTGGCCTCAGCCTTGTAGTAAGGGAATGTGTATTAAAAATTTTGTTTCAAAAATACATCCATCAGTGGCCCTTACCCATCATTCCAGAGAGAGAGCAGGTGTTTTTTAATGAGTTCTAGGATGTTTTCAATCCAATGCCAAAAGGAAAAGTTTTTATCATTTATATTTTCCTGAAAATATATAAAGGCACGCATTAGAAACAAAGAAACACAAAGCAGTGACTTACCATGCCCCCTGCCGCCACCAGATTTTAATCTATAAAGACTTCCCAGCTTCCAAAGGTAGAAGTGTCCTTTACAGAGCACCAACCTGACCCCAGGCAGGGAATATCATAGTTTCTCCCCTCTTATCTTTGGCATTCAGATTGGGAGCTGTCCATTTCCCCAGGCAGGGCTCTGCTTCCCTTTCCAAACAGTAGCCAAGCAGCCAGGGATAACCTCTGGGGTGAGTCATGGAAAGAAAAGCTGCTCCCATGCTAGCAAAATCCAACCGAGCCAGCCGACCAGCACTATATGGTGACCCCAGCAGGGTCTAAATGTTCCCTCCAGCTGGCCCGCCTGCTCAAGCAGACTTTAGGAGACTCATCTGGCCACTCAGGCCATGCAGCTCGGCCCAGAGCACACATTTCACACAGACATGGCTAACACGCTGCCAGGCAGGGGCCACTGTGAGTGAACAGAGGACTCATTTCGGATATGAAAGAATATTATCACTCAGGCAGGTGCTTCCTGGCTTGGAGACTAACCTCCTGAGCTGAAGAAAAGCAAACAACTTGCCCTAGTAGCTCCTTGGTCAGAGAAAAAACGTGCCAGAACAAACAAACAGTCAAGTCACTAGCACAGCAAGAAAAATGAGACCTCAGCAGAGAAAAAAGGATCAGAGAGCATGAAACTCAGGCAGAACCCACCTTACAAAACCTCGACCATGGAATAAGACCATCAGGGCCAGCGTTAGGACCTAAACAAATAAAAATAAGATTTTTTCAGCAAACAGAGATTCTGAAGATTTAGTTGGACTGATGACTCTTGTATTTCCTCTGGAGGAAAAGACCTAACATCCAAAATAAGGAAGTTCTGAACATCCATGGTTGATATTTTCTGATACCTTAATGCTAAATTAATTCTGCAACAAAGCCCAGGGGTTATTAGCTACACAAATTAAAGTATCCCAGGCTCTAAGAGGTGGTAAGGTCATAACCAAAGGAGTGTAACTGAAATAATCTAAAACATGTATTTTGGTCTGATTTTAATGGTAAAAAGGAATGGATGGCAGATTCCTCGGCACCACGTTAAGAGTTTGGGGGGAAAGCAGAAACATCACAGAGCCTCACTGTCTGCTCCCTGCCTCCTCTGAAGAGAGGACCACCTGCTTAAATTCCCTGCAATCACATCACACCCCTTTCCCAGACATCAGCTGACTTTACCCAGGCTTTCTAGAGAAGCCTCCTTCTAACATTTTCTAGAGAAGCTTCCCTCCCATTCTAACGTCCCAGGAAAGTCCCCTCTCCCAGGGAACCTACAGAATTTTTTTAAAGTTCATCCTAAGTTTGAGATCATCCCTAGTTATCAATTTATCTGGTACTTGACTTTTGTAAGTTTATTCTGGATGTTAATTACACCTTTTCTTCAGCCCTCCTTCAAATAAGACATGGGCTCAGGGAGGTTGATGTACATCAACAGCCAAGTGAGGGAAATGAGAGGAAGAAGCCCAGGGGTTATCAGCTGCACAAATTAAAGCATCCCAGGTTCTAAGAGGTAGTAAGCCCTTTATCTCTGTTCAAACAGAACCACAAATGTGCCATTAAAGGCAGAGAAGATATCTTTCTTAACTCTTGACAAATATGAAAATGGAATAAGGTGACTTTATACTTTTTACTTAATAGAACAAGATGAGTATTGTGACAGGTGCATGGCCAAGAGAAGGCACTGCTGAGAGCCACTGGGTCAGGAAGGGCTCATCAATGATAAGACGTGGTTCTGCTGTACAGAAAGCAAATCTGTATAAAAATTATCCATGGGTTTTTAAAGAAATGGTTCAGATATTCCTATTCATTAAAAGATCTGACCGTGAGACTAGTGGATCTTTGATTTGTTTAGATTGATAAATCCACTGACATTAGCCACCGAAGGGGTCCACCTACCATGGTCTGGACTCTGCCCAGTCAGGCCAAACTGCGGATCACAAGAGACGTGCCCTTGAGTGGGCAGTGTCTCCTGATGCGGGCGTCTGGGTGGGTACTGTGTGCTGGGCAGCCCCCAGGACCCTATTCTTACCACATCACAGACTTACTTCTCCCCAAGGTTCATCTTTTTTGTCAAGGAACTTATACATAATATACTTTATATAATTCAAAAAACTTTCCTTAGGAACCCTTCTCAGAAATGTTAGCAAGAGATAAGGAGATGATTCATTTAAATCTTTTATCAGGTCTCTATTTCTTTCCAAGGTCACGTATGATTTTCAGTTAGCTATAATAAGCTGCAGCTTGAAAAGCCAACAGATTTTAACACTCTTCTACTTTCAACAAAGTAAAGAGCAAAGAGGGGGAAAAAGAACAAGTAAGACATTTTTATAAATCTCTATTTTTACATACATAAAAAGTTAGTATGTTCATACCAAGAAGCTTCTCTCCCAACATATTCAGCTGGTCCACACTGAGACCTCTTTTGGTGACAGAAGAAAATTGCCAGCTTAGGACCTCTGAAAGCTGAGACCATCGCGCACAGGGTGGATTCAGGAAGAAGGACAGATTCTACAAAGAAAACACCCGAACGCTAAGGGTTACTGAAGTCACAAGCCAGATGCTGAAACATGAGTCTCAACGTCCCAACGTTCAATTCTAGTTTATGACACGCAGATGTTTTCACAGTAGTGGAAGAAAAATACAGTGAAGTCTCATTATTTGGAGGTTCCCCTTTTGAGTTTGTTTACTCACTAACACTGATTTGTAACTCCGAAATCAATACTCATGACACCCTCACAGTCACCTGAAGACACAACCATGCCAGAGCAGAAAGGACTTGAATCTCTTAACACATTTGCGTTCCTACTGAGGTCAAATACCACTCTGGCTTGCTGCAGCTCTCATACTAGAAACAAGTATTCTTTCTGAAGTTTATTTAGTGCCACATTTTTCACATTCCTGTGATTGTTGATTTCGCTGCTTAAAATGGCGCCCAAGTGTTCTGTGGAGCCGTCTGCTCTTCCTGAGCACAGGAAGGCTGTGATGTGCGCCATGGAGAAAATGTGCATGTGAGATGAACTTCACTCAGGCACAAGTGACAGTGCTGCTGGCTGTTAAGTTTAATATTAAGGAATCAACAAATACATTAGGTAAGGTATGTTTAAACAGAAACACACAAAAACAAGGTTCCAAATCGATGGGCTGACAAAAATAATGAGACCACAGGCTTGTAGGAACTGAACCTAATCTTGTATTTCCCCTGGGAACAGTAATTCAGTATTTGCTCATAAAGTATTTCCCAGTCACATTACAGGACACAACTACTTTGAATAATGAAAGTCAACTGTAATTAAGCAATAGTGAGAGGCCATGCTCCAAGAATGGGGCATGTTTGTTTAAGAGATACACACATTCAAGAAAAAGAATGATACCAAAGGACTTCCTCCACAATAAAAGTTACATAAAATCATCAGTTGTCTGAGCTTATTCACAAAATAAGAAAATCATAATTCTCATTTCAAACACACACACACACCCACACACTCTTCACATGCCCAGAATTAACTCAATTTCCTTAGTGACACGCCATGAGTTGTGTCACTTCTCTCTCAACCTCTGGCCAGCACGGGATATTTCAGAGATGCAGCAGCAAAACCATGGAGTCTCTGGCTAACCTCTGGGATGAAAGCAATGTGTTTCCTTACCCGGGGTTCTGCCACCAGCATGTTGTACCACAGGATGGAGGCCCAGCCACTTGGGAGCTGGCTGACATTGGAGATCACCACGATGGGCAGAGAGGTCGTCTAAAAGATGACAGAGACCTTGAAATCATCTGCACTGCAGAATATCACCTTCTAATCAGCCTCAAAAACAAGCAGTTGATTATTTATGTATTTGCATGTAGTTTACACTTGAAAAACAGAAAGAGGTTAAGTTCTGTTCTTCTGTCCATAATTTATCTTTGCTATAACTTCAGTTAAGAATTTCTAAGTCCCTATGGGTAGGCACCTGTAGATCAGTGACGAGGGTGCCAGCTAAATACACTGGAGCTGGAGGGTTCGCATCCAGCCCAGGCCTGCCAAACAATAATGACAACTACAACCAAAAAAATAGCTGGGCATTGTGGCGGATGCCTGCCACTCAGCTACTTGGGAGGGTGATGCAACTGAATCACTTAAGCCCAAGAGTTTGAGGTTGCTGTGAGCTGTGACGGCACAGCACTCTACCCAGATGACAGCTTGAGACTCTGTCTCAAAAAAAAAAGAAAAAAACTAAGTTCCTAAAATTAATGATAGCTGCAATTTGTTCAAGGATACACAATTTAAAAAGATGTAAATCATGACATAAACAAAATGTGGGGAAAGGGCAGAATAAAGAAAATAAGTTCCAATGCTTAATATAAAAAAATTAACACTGGCAATCTCAATTAGAACAATTAGTTTACAGAATTTGAGGTTAACTCAATTCTCTATCTTTCTGGACCATAAGTTAAGGTTAACATAACATTAGTGGGAAAAGATTATCTTTTTTAAGCCATCAAGTAGATATCTCTAAAACAAAAACTGAGAAATAAAATACATGTAGCAGTTAAGAGTAAAAATAAAGTTTTCCATCTTGAGACCACAGACGTCTTACCTCAAGATCAATTACCAAACCAGGTTGGCACAACTGGGTTTCAAAACTAAGAGAGTGAAGCTCTTCAGTAACAATGAGAGGGCCCTGAGAACAGAAAATGAAAAAAGAAAAGAAAAGAGCAATATATTCACACATCTTGCAACTTTCAGAAGCCCAATTAACACTGAAATCAGGCTGCAGAGATCCTGGACCCAACCAGCTGCAACTTGAATATTCTATAATCTTACCCCAGGCAGAGTTACTGAGTTTCTCAGTGTTCTCCCAAAGACAATGTCTAAGATCATGGCAAGGTTGGAGATTCAGGGAAAACAGAAATGGGGAAAGGGCATTTCTAATGGCTTTATCTGTGACGTAGGGCTTCCTGTCCCTCAGCCCTGTCTGTCCAGCTAGGCCCACCCGGTGTGGCTGCACACCTCTGGCAGAGGGAGTGGAGGACAGGAGTAGGAAGCCCACGAGTGCTTCAGGCGTGCTTTTCTGCTACAGGACCGAAAGTGCCTGGGTTTGGGAAGAATGGTTTTCCAAGCATCTTTACACGTTATCTCGGGCAAGCATCACAATGCAGAACTAAGGCGGTGCAAGTGCCAGAGCTGGAGGTTACAGAGGGAGTTCAGGTGCAAACCAGGGCTAGAAGGCACCTTTGCACAACCCAAGCCTGCATCTGTCCCACTGGTTCACATGACCTCCACTGACAAAGGTACACAAGGACACACACATAGAAACACTCTAAACCTAAACAACTCTAAACATTTCATTCTTTGTCCATGGTTAGTTTTTTGGTTTTTGTTTTTTTGTGGGGAGGGGGTCAGAGTCTCGCTCTATTGCCAGGACTAGAGTGCAGTGGTGTCATCGTAGCTCACCACAACCTCAAATTCCCGGACTCAGTAATCCTCCTGCTTCTGTCTCCTGAGTACCTAGGACTACAGGCGAATGTTATAATGCCTGGTTAATTTTTCTGTTTCTGGGGTTTGAGAAAGGGTCTTGCTATGTTGCTCAGGTTGGTCTTAAACTCCTAGGTGTCAGTGATCCTCCCACCTTGGCCTCCTACAGTGCTGTAACTACAGGTGTGGGCCACTGTGTCTGGCCCGTAGTTCCTTTTGAATGCATGACAAACCTAACTCCTCAAGAATCATGTTGTAAAAAAGGAAACTGATGAAAAGACAGTGCTACTGGGAGGGGGTGAAATGTCAGGAAAATCCTCTAGACCAGTGGTTCTCAGCCTTCCTAATGCTGAGACCCTTTAATATAGTTCATGTTGTGGTGACCCCAACCATAAAATTATTCTCATACACCTGAATTTGTACGGGGTGTATGTGACGATTTTCGGCAGCCCCTGTGAAAGGGTCATTCTACCCCCAAAGGGATCATGACCCACAGGTTAAGAACCGATGCTCTAGGCGCACTGCATAGCAGTCGTAAAACTGGCCTCTCCTTCCAGTTCTCACAGTAACTGCCTGTGCGCCTTTAGCTAAATCTGCAAACTTCCTGTAACCCAATCTCCTCATCTTTAAGATGTGAAGAACATGACAGCCCTATGCAGCTACTGACTGGGTTGTCTGTGAACAAAGTCCACTCTGCTTGTGTGTAAAACTGTTTGGTAACTATGAAGCACAAATGCAGCATTTCCACTGATTTCACAGACATACCAAGTATTGAAACTCATTCTCTGCCCTTCCTGCTGGGTCTGAGCCCCTCTGCGAGGTGTTCCCAGGCCCTAGAGGCACTGACCTTCCCTCACTGGACAGACCTGCCTGGTTTAGGTCCAATCATAACACAGTCTCTCACCTCGTTAGTTCTGGAGCCAGCATTTTTCTGTTCTTTCAGTTGCTGTAAAACAAAAGAAATCTTAGTAAATGGCATGTTAATTGTCCAAGTTGCTATCTTCATTTACAAAGTAGACCAAAGTTAAGACTAGAAAGAATGCCAGATATAATACTACCTTTCAAATGCTGATGAGAAACAAAATTGCCCTTGTCTGGGTCCAGGAGCAGAAGCACCTCTCCCCACTGACCTGGCAGGGTGTGGGCACCAGGCATCTGGAGGATCTCAAGGAACTGTATCCTGCTCCTTTTCGGGTGCACTTTCCCTGAATGAGCTCCCACGCACCTTCACTAGCTGTGCCCTGTCCCCAGGCTCAGGGCAACAGCTTCTCCTCCTTCCTCCTTCCCTCAGAAGAGTCTTCCAGAGACCCCATGACTCCAGGCCCAACTACCCTCAAGTGGGCTTCAATCCTGAGGCTTCGAGGGAGCAACTGGGGCCCTGAGGGCAGTGCTCCCAGGTTGGGCTGAGGGTCCTGAACACCTAGCTTCCTAGCCCTGAGGTCTGCTGGTGCACAGATGCCAACAGAAAAGGTGCCCTTCACTCACTGCAGGTTCTGGGCCTAGGGAGAGCTGTGGGCTCAGCACCAAGGGAACATCTGAACAACTGGAACTGGCAACCCCATTACCACAGAGGGGGAAAGGAGTTGGGGCCCACTTCAGACACCCCTGCAGAGCAGCTTCTATCACCTCTTAGGAAGGGCACTACTTTTCTGGAGACCCGTTCGTTCCAGGGGCTGAGGCAGGCTGCCATGGATGCAGGGGCTGTGGGTAAGACCGCCAGGAAAAGGAATGCAAAGAAGGGGCTGCAGAGAGAATGTGGGGGTACGTGACCATGCCTGGAGGGTAGGGGAGGAATGGTCAGGATGTGGGAGCAATGGCCTCTGAGAAAACCACGAGTCACTGAGGCCATTGAGGCCACAGGCAACCAATTGGGCCATTTATGAACATGCAGGCTCAGAGCAGTTTCCTTGAGAAAACAGGAGCTTCTGGAAGAGAGGTGGGCAGAACACACATGATGGTTCTGGGATGAGAAAGGGGAACCAAATATCCTAAGTTCTGGTGACAAGAATTCACCAGCCACAAAGTCTGGAAAGTCTAGGGGGTACCCTCCAGGTTACAAAGTGTCCCAAAGTGCTACTCTATTGTCAAAAGTCCTCATAAACCCGGGAGCACCCAAAGAGGGCAAAACCAGTGTCCTCACCAGATGTCGAAATTCGGCCGCCAGACTTCCATTGGTGGACTCCTCCATGTTCATTACTTTCGTGTGTGTGCCCAAAATGTTGAACTTTCTAAATCTATACAATACAGGACAGAAATAATGAAAGGCTGCAAACTATTAAGCAAGCAAACAACAAGGATAGCAAAATATAGTGCAAAGTGTATCACGTACCCTTTTACTGTGTTTCTCTCATTCACGTCTCTGCAAAAAAAAAAAGATATATATATATATGTGTGTGTGTGTAGATATACAACAAATAACCATATGTGTGTTTTTAACATTTAAAGTAAGTTTTAACAAAACTATAAAACTAGAAGTAAAAGATAAATAAAGCATAAATCTCGACCTCTGGTTTGCTGCCCTGCCATTTCTCTCACCTCCCTCCTCGATGCCCCTGTAGTAGCTCCGCCAAGCACTACTGAGTAGCCTTGAGCAAACAAAGCAGGCCTCCTGCTTCCCATCTGTACAACATGCCAAGAGCCTTATAGAATATCATGAGGAGTAAACTAGTTAATGGGTAAAAAGGGTACATAATTCACCCTTAATAAATGTAAGCTTAGTGCTGTTTATTGAACAACTACATACTTTGTGTGAGGCTCTGTGCTAAGCACTGGGGATTCAACAGACAGCACATGGCTCTGCTGCCACAGAACTCGGAGACGCCTACCTAACCCTTATTTTCATTCTCTATTATCTCTAATGCTCTCACCTAAGTACCCCAGAAGAGTCATAAAGTAACAAGTGTTAAGTCTGAGGTCAAAATCTTGAAAGACCTTGCATCGTATACAAATTCAATGATTATTTTGTCACCTTCTAGCCAAATAATGTATCTGTTAGTGGTGCAGATATAGATTAGAAATTGTTAGCCCACTCACAGGTAGAACAATTAGGGATCTTTCCTTTACTATCTCAACTGGAAGTTCAGTTGTTTCTGTGAATGACAATCCCCATTGCCTATGAGAGGGACCTACTTATACCGTTCAAAAAAAAGAAAAGAGAAAGATTTAAAATAAAAGGAACAAAGTGATACAAAGCTGATTTGTCAAAGCTAAGAAGATAAGTCAGTGTTGGAGCAGACAGAAAAGATAGAAGAGTCAGAAAAAACTGAAAGAGGGTCTGAAATAAATCAGAGGGTCATAAAGTGTAGTGGCCGCAAAATCTTTCTGGTTCCTCCCTTCAAAAAGAATGTATCTCAAAAAAAAAAGAAAGAATGTATCTCTCGGTCCCCAAAATCTCGGTTGGCCTTGCCTTACTTTTACCAACAGAATGCATGGGAGTGATACAGATTCCAAGGCTAGCCCTCGTAGGCCTCACCTGCTCAGAACACTGTCTCTATCGGCAAAGCCCAGGCTAGCCTTTTTGAGAGCCAGAAAGGAGAGCAAAATACAGTGCAACGTGTATCAGGTACCCTGGTGTGACACAGACATATAGCAAAACCTGGCTAGATCACTCAGTTCCACCTAGGCTAGCCCAGACAGAAGGATCACCTATAACACACAGAATGTGAGAAGTAATAAGTTTTGGGGGTTTTATCCACTAAAAAAAATTTTTTTTTTTTTTGAGACAAAGCCTCAAGCTGTCACCCTGGGTAGAGTACCGAGGAGCCACAGCTCACAGCAACCTCTAACTCCTGGACTTAAGCAATTCTCTTGCCTCAGCCTCCCAAGTAGCTGGGACTACAGGCACCTGACACAACGCCCAGCTATTTTTTGGTTGCAGTTGTCATTGTTGTTTGGCAGGTTCGGGCTGTATTCGAACCCACCAGCTCTGGCATATGTGGCTGGCGCCTTAGCTACTTGACCTACAGGCGCCGAGCCTATCCACTAAACTTTTGGAGTGGTTTGTTCTACAGCAGAAGCTAACTGATACAGAGAAAAATCAAAGATGATGGCAGGGAAGACAAAAAAACAGACTATGCTACAAGGAAAAATATTCTTACAGAAGTGGGAAGAAACAAAAAGCCAGAGGAAAACCAATTATCACAAGTAATTTTTAAAACCTGCTATACTTGTATGTGACACAAGCCAACAAAAGCATCAGACCTATCGGAGTGAGCAGGTCATCTTGTTCCTTGAAGCAAGTGGCTAAGCCGGTGCTAGTCCAGGCCTAGGGTCTGAAGGCAAAATAGGATGGGACTGCTCCATGTGGATCCCCTTGAGAGATGCTGCCGATCCCTGGGTCTCCACAGTTTAGAAGAGACAGGTATGAACCCAGCAGGCTTCACATAGGCCGCCCCAAATGTGGCTGACCTCATTCTACAAACAATCTCCCAATAGGCCACAGAACCACATCAGCCTGGATGGTCAGCCTGGCGTTTGATCAGGGCCTCTCTATGGGGCTGGGCTGGGAGAAGCAGGAGGTGTGCCGAGTCCAGCTGCCTTGTGATGTGCTGATTACAATCTCAAAGGCACAAAATACACTCATTCTATTGTTTACTTATAGTCTATGAAGACACAGGCATGTTGACAGCAGCTCTACGGAAAGCTTTTGACCTCCAGAAATGGAGCTGCCGACTTAAATCTCTGGGATCGTTTGTAATAGACCTGGTAGACCTGATTTGAAGTCTCTGCTCAGCAGCAGCAGTAGCAATGTCAGAAGCCTGGGCTCAGCCCCAGGGTCACAAGGAGGCAAACTTCCTCCCAGTGTAGACACCCACTGAACAACTGGTTAATCTGCTCATTTAATGGAGGAGTCTATGTTTGGTTAACAAAACCAGCATTTCAATCATACATGTATCTTAGAAAATCTTAAAGGCATCTTACTTATCAAATAAGACTTTGACTTTTAAGTTATAATTCAGCTCTTGCAACTTCACCAATAGCCTGGAAAGAAAAATAAAAATCATTACTTTAAAAAATTATCTATTACAATTAATCTACTATGTCAACTCCCTAACTATGACCGTTTAGAAATAAACAAACCCCCCTCCAGTTTGGAGGTCTTACAAACAACAACAAAACTGACATTCTTGTATCATCTAATTGGATTTTTTTAAAAGTGCATTTGTAGGATAAACTCTCAGCTGTGGAACTGCTGAAAAACAAAATGTTAACATTAAATTCTGATGAGACACAGCACTGATTTTACACTCCAACCAAAGTGAGCGAGAGTGGCCACGTCCCTAAATAACCTCATCAACATTGGGTTTTATCAAAATTTCTACTTTTGGCCAACTGACATGGGTAAAAAATAGCAAATATTACTTCCTACCAAATTTGTATATAATGTTTGTTCTACTGGGAGAAAATAAAAACTATCACCCATAATCAGAAAATGAGGGTCATACCTCTAATCTCACCAGGGTGGCATGGGACAGTAGAAGGCACGTGCCTCTGCTCCCCTGAACTAGAGGCCCCAGGGATATGTCAACCCCCACTCAGGAGGAAAGGTAGAGAGGATCAGATTTTTACTGCCCCTTCCAGCTGCCGAGTTCTAGGATTCATAGGGGCTTACGTGTGGCAATAAACACTGCCAGCCAGGGAAAGGTGCGGGTGCCTGCGGATTTAAATCAGCATATACCAATAACAAAAGATGAATATAAGTCACATTTGAGCACCTCTGGTAATTGCAGAAGTCAAACATGACTTCGGTATTACAAATTTAATAAAGTTTTTTCCTTTCTTAAAAAGCGTATACAAAAAAAAAAAAGCGTGTACATTTTTTTGCACCCTTTGTATGTACACACGTACATAGACATATATCTATTTATAGACATCAATATGGACAAAATTGGGGGAAGACAGACTTAGGCTGTTTTCCAGGGTGGTCCACAGATATTTAAATCACAAGAAGCTTTGACAATGTGATGAAAGCTAAGAACCCATTTGCCAGGAAAACATATATGTCACAGATCCACTTTCACGCACACCACAGTTTCAGGGATTCATAAAGCTCAAGTCATGAGCTTATGCTCAAGAGGGGTGAGGATGCTGTGATTTCTACTCTTTATACTACACACATTTCAGCAATGTGCAATCCCTTTCTATTATAAATTTGCATGACATTTACAATAGGAAAAATAATCAGGTGTGTATATATACATCTACATGGATTATGTTTCTATTTTGAATAAAAAAGATTCTTGGATGTTCTAAGTAAGAATTAACATTAAAATGCCTACTGAAAAATTCTTCCCCCTAAAGCATGCTATATAACCGCTCTGTATATGGAAATGAGGGTGCAAGCTACATGATAGGCAGCGTGTGGGAGGACACCTCCCCTTGTTTACCTCAACTTCACGGTGAACTGCACCCCAGTCTTCAAGACCAATGGCCTCTGAGGGTGAGTCGGCATGCAAGGCTGTCTCTCCACCACGAATGAGCTATAAACATCCAGCAGTGTAGAAAAATTAGTATTTCCACCGAGATGGAGGCAGTAAAAAATGATTTTCTCTGAAGAGGAAGGGGAGTTAGAGAACACAACCTAAAACACTGCTGGAAAGATTCTGATAAGGTGGATGTCCAAAGTAATACTTTTCTAGTTAGCAAAGAAATCCCTAAATCCAATTTATACTTACCAAAAACAGAGTAACTGTAATGATCTGTGAAACTACTGAACAAGGAAAATACCTAATTTGATCATATTCATTTACATATCATCATTAAAAATAAAATTTGCCTCAAAACCCCATGAAAATGTCCCTGATTTTTTCAAAATCCAACATACAGGCATTCTTGTTTAGATATCAGCCAGAGGGAATGAAGTACATTTATTATCATGCTAATGTAAAACAGAACAAACTAACAAACCGTTTTTTTTTTTTTTTAATGCAGTTTTTGGCTGGGGCAGGCTTGAACCTGCCACCTCCGGTACATGGGGCCAGCGCCCTATTCCTTCAGCCACAGGCGCCACCTCTAACAAATCTTACAATATGAATTCTACTCTTCTACTTCGTGACATTTATTTGTCTACCAAGCATATTTGGAACACCTTCTATTGGGGGAAGAGTGACAAAAACACGTCTCTATCTTCCGGAACCTTACAATTTTAAGCAAAGATAACAGAAATATATAAACAATCATACACTAAATGGTGGAGTGGGTGGGGAAGAATGAACTATGTAAGCCTAGAAGAGAGATGACACCTGTTTGGGAACTTTGAGAAGATTTCACAATCAGATACAAGCGGAAACTTTCAGGATGATACAATTTTGAGAGTACGTATAAGGGAAAAAGACTCCAAAGTAGAAGAAATGTTCTCAGGAGAGGCACAGAGAAGTATGTATCCGCCTGGGACTAATAGACAGCAAGAAGGCAAGCTTTCTGGAAATGGAGAATGTGGGGACATGGAGTATGGAGTGGCCAGCTAAGCCTGAGCTACGAAAATGGGGCCACGAATGTCCAGCTGAGGCCGCCACATGAACTGGCGGGAGGTGAAGAACCAGACTGGAGCTGTGTTCTGGGAAGAACTGAAGTCACAAGGCATAGGCTGGAAGGGGTTGCAGAGGTAATTGGTTGAGTTCCAAAATGAGGATTTAAGAGCCCAAGATGTGGTAAGGCCACAAGATGGGAGGGAAAGGGCAAACCTCATTAGACACACTAAGTTTTGCACAGACCAGCCACAGAGAGAGGAGGAGGCCTAAAAAGTTACTACAGTTTCTAGTCCAGATGTCCACGAGAGTGACCCTGGCCATAAATAAGGAACTTTGGTAGGAATAAACTGCCATATAAAAACCCATTAAACTCTTCCAAATTATCTGAATTACTGTTAAATGTTCCTCTGGATAAAATAATCGGTGAAGGTGCAAATAAACATCTCACAAGTTACCTCTGAATGAGCTGCTGGAAAAGGTTAAAGGTGCGGTCCCACAACACTTGCTTGTTTTTTGTGATGGGGTCATGTTCATAGGTATACTTCTGTTCCAACTCCTCCAGCTTTTTAAGCTGTTGACGAACTTGCTGCAGACTTTCTGCAACTATGGTGAACCTAGGAAGGTACCAGACACAGTGGCCTAGTGAGGAATGGTCCCAAAGCAGCCTGTATTACAGAGAACCAGGGAAACCAACAAGTGGACATGGGAAACGCAAGGTGTTACACACATCACTGTGCTCTGTCCTGCAGGGAAAAATGGGGGGGAAATAAGCCTTGGGATGGCACTGATGAGCTTAGTTATCTGGGGAGAAAAAGCTAACATACATTGAACGATGAAGTCCTGGATCAAAATCCTCTGCACACACCTGAGATTATGTAAGGAGAGATTAATGGGGGCATGGCTTCTCGGGGACCTGTGCCTTCAACTGATCTTTCAAGAAAGTGAGATTTAAAAGGGGACAGGACAAACAGGAGGTCAGTAGCAGGGGACACAGTAAGGCAGGTACTTCTGGGTGATGCAACAGGTGAAAAGGAATCACTGCAGGTTTATGTCAAGACAGTGGCATGAGCAGGTGGTGCCTCACCAGACTATCAGGCCCAGGGAGCAGCCTTGAAGCCACCAAGCAGTGCAGTGAGGAGGGAACAAAGTTTACTGTTTGATTCAACCAGAAGGAGAGGGTAATAGGTTAATCTAGACCCCGAGAGCCAAAGAGTCAACCACCAAGCCCTTGCTTTTAGGTTCTCCCTTCCTTACAGTCAGTCACCTGCTAATGGTTCACCTGCAATAATGGCAGAAGAAAATATTTTAAAATTTCTCCTACTTTACTTTGTGAGTTCGCTCTTTGAATCCAGTTCAAGGAGCTGAAAGGGCAGCCCTTAGCCACAGGAAAAGGCAGGATAATGGTATTTAAGTGAGTTCCAGAGAAGCTTCTAACTCAGTGTCCCCAACTCTGCTTGGTTTCTGGCACACAGAAAATGGCAATCCTTAGAAGGCACAGAGGGACAACGGGGGACATCTCTGTCCCTGGGACAGGTGCATGTGATCTAAAGTGACCACGAGGGGGAGCCAGACACTCCAGGGCCTCTCTGGCCACTGGAAGGTTAGGAGGTCAGTAAGCCTCCAGGTCCATCAGGGCACACTCAACTGGAAAGCACTGCTCAATAAACTTAGGGTACATACAGGCAATCAATGAATAAAAATAAATGGGTGGGTATTAACTGTGAATTTTTTTTAATTAGCAATGCAGAAAATAACCTCCCCAGACCTCTAGTCCTTGAGGTGTTGGCAACTGTTCCAGGCCACCATCCCTTCCTGTTCACCCCATGATCCCCACCTCTTTTGTCTTCTCTACCCATCCCAAGTTCAGCTCTCACCTGGACTGTAATAATATGCTAACAGTACCCCAAATGGCTTTTCTGCCTCTAGTCTATCCTTCAGATTGTGGCCATAGTGACCTTTCTAAATAAAAAATATCAGAGAAATGGCTCAGCACCTGTAGCTCAAATGGCTAAGGCACCAGCCACATACACCAGAGCTGGCAGGTTTGAATCCAGCCTGGGCCTGCCAAACAACGACAACTACAACCAAAAAACAGCTGGGCGTTGTGGTGGGTGCCTGTAATCCCAGCTACTTGGGAGGCTGAGGCAAAAGAATCTCTTAAGCCCAAGAGTTGGAGGTTGCTGTGAGCTGTGATGCCACAACACTCTACCCAGGGTGACAGCTTGAGGTTCTGTCTCAAAAAAAAAAAAAAATCAGAGAAATGGATGCCATGGCTTGCCAGCAAGATAATGTCCCTGCCCAGCACAGTGTTGAGAACCCCACCCTCAGGCTCCAGCACACCCTGCAGGCCCACTTTCCTCCTCATCTCTCTGGAGCCCCCCAACATGGTCCCTGCAGGTCCTGTGCCTTTGTACATGCAGTTGTCTCTGTCACAGAGGAATTCTACTCCCTATGCCATGTGGGTGCTCAAAAGTCAGCACCAGGCCACTTCCTCCATGGAACACGGTGAAGGTCAGAGCTCCTGGAACCTGTTCCTGCACAGGGTTCTTACCAGGCCTATCTCTCCCTCCACACTGAGAAGTTCTGACTGGCCAAGCCCAAGAATCATTCGTCCTTGTGTGCCCAGGTCCCAGTGGCATGTAGTAAGTATGATGGGTGGATAACTGAATGAGTGGCCTAGCAAATGTCTAAAATTATTTCATTTTTAATAACACATTAGGAATCAGCTTGTTAAATGTACGTCACTGGTGTTCTGCACAAATGACACATCCTACAGTGCAGGAGGGCTCCAGAACAAGCAGACGTGGCTGGACGTGAGGACAGTCATGAACAACACTGTGCTTTCCAAATGAGTGTTTCCAGAATAAGCAGAAGCTGGATTACATCAAACTTAAGAGTTTTGACAGAGTCCATTCAACTAACAGCTCACAGGTGACTTTATGAGTTTATGTGGTTAGCCACACAGCTGCCAGCTTTCCACTGCAGAGAATCTTACCAGTTCTGCAGCTGATCCAGGCAAGCATTGGGCGGTCCCCCGATACAGGCACTCTGCTGTCTTCGTTTCCACTCCACCAGCTCGTCATTAATTAAGGCATTCTGGGTAAGCTCAGTGATGTTCAACAACTCTATTATTTTATGAACTACTTCCTACATGGAGAGAAGAAACAAAGTGAAAAAAATTCATTTTTAATCATTAAATTTTAAAAGATGTTTTAAAGCAAAGCAAATATCCATTCATTCTCAATGGTGTCTAAGCCAAGTGGTTATAAAAAATAATTGTTCCTCTGTTGTAAACTCATTATTTACAGTCTATGACATAAGCAACTTGCTATTCTGGAAAGTAAATCACTACCTTTCTTTTACTGTCAAGCATTAAATACAACTTCTGGATTAATAGCTTTTCTTGTTTCTGTTCATTCGTTGCCACACCACTGGTTTCATGTTCTGTGAATTAGAAGAGATGGCAGATAAATATATTTATATAAAGAAGACAAAACCAAATAACGCCAAAAAAATTTTAGAAAATTATGACACAAATGGTATGCAGTAATAGGTCAAAATTTGAGTCATTTTCAACTTTTATTGAACAAAACCAGAAAAAATGTTCTAAGTATAAAAATTGAACACACTGAAACAAAAGTAGTTATCCTCAGTGATGCATGTAAATTGGAAACAGTACTGTCTATAATTGAAATTATTTTCAGAGTATTACCTGAATGAATATAAATGACAAAATTCAAAACCTCAGTTAAAAAAAAATGTACACAAAGCATATCTGGGGCTTCAAAAGAGAAACAGACGACTAGAAGTAGCAGTTAACTCCTGTTTCTTATCCTTTTTACCCAAATCCTACTAACAGTCTCAGTTACTAGGATAACAGCAACACCGTACATGTTCTATACAATGCACATTGGTGGGTTACTTGCAGTTGCTTCATTCATTAAAAACAAGCAACACCAGCAACATAATAGAGTAAAACTTCTTCAAAACACGAGATGAATGAATTTGTGTGCAGCATACACAAACGCGTCTGGAATGTGTGTAGGAACTTAGGTGTGAGGGCAGGGAACTCCAGCATCCATTGACCTGTGTCAGCCAGTAGGCTCAGTGTAAGGAAGTCAGATGAATAACACAAAACCAGTGTTTCTCAACTGGAGTAAGCCCCAGGAGACATCTGGCAATGTCTGGAGTTAGTTTTGGTTGTCATTACAGGGGTTACCAGGTATTGTTACTAGCATCTGGTGGGTAGAAGTCAGGGATATTGCTAAATATTCTACAACACACAGAACAGCTCCACAGCAAAGAATAATCTAGCCCCAAATATCAACAATGGTGAGGCTGAGAAATGCTGGCCTGGGTCACCAAGAAGCCAAGACCAGCAACTCAGAGTCATAAAGTACTTAAAAGTATAAAGGAGAATTCATCTGTGTTATCTAGTGTGAACACAAAACATTCTAGTCAATGGGCACTGCTTTAACTGTTAATCCTTACCTCTGTTCTGCAAGGTTTTGCATTTAAAGTCATATTCATCTTGTAAATCTTCTAGGCTCTTGATTTCATGCTCTATACACTACAAATAAAGATACAAACACATTTTCCACTGATCACCACCTTCCAAAGACTCTAGAAATCTGAATATTGCTTCTCCTGAACCCAGAGAAACATGGAAACAACTCCAGCCTGCTCAAAAATGGATTAGACTTGCAAAACTTTGATCATATACATGAAATAATTTCCATTTCACTGATAGCATGTAATAAGCATACTTCACTAATAAGTATGCAATAAGCTTTTTAAAAAAGAAAATGTAGAATTCTCAAACTGATCTGCATGTCATCACTTGGTTTCAAAGCCTACACCTTGATTTTTCCTCATCATTTTTGATACTGCCTCTGAGATATAACAACTCTGTGAAGCAAACATAAGGAAAAAACAAGTTTATGGAAAATCCCCTTAGTCTTTCCAAATAAGAAGGTGACCACACATCCCAGTTGAACTGGTACAGTGGGACAGTCCCAAATGAACACCTGCTAACCTGGTGTTAATATTAACAGTGCCCTCTTAGAAAGAAAAAAAAAAAAAAACAGTGCCCCCTTACTTGCTTAAATGCATCTTGATCTGGACAATCAATTGTATGTTACCTCTTACAAATAAGCCTCATTTGTCTGCAATTGGTCACATGTCTACATATTCTCTGGATTCCATGGCATTTCTGGACTGGGCCCACTTGGTTTCTACTTTAATGGAGAGTTTCCCTAGGAGGCTATAGATAAAGTTGCTACAAAGAATCGAGATTTTGGAGGGAAGTTATCTAGAGTGCAGAAATCAAGGTCATGCGGGTGTTAAACCTGTGCAGGACCACACCCCATGGCCAAAAGGCCTTTTTTGCAAATGTAGGCCTGCTGTAAAGCAAAACTCCTCACTTTCTCCCCGAAAACAACGCAACAGTGGAGAGAGTGAACATATACCAACAGGGCACCAAAACAGCCCTCTGCCTCCACAAACTGTCCCAAAATTTGATCTTAAAATTGTCTTATGTCAACTAAAAATATATCAGAACTTCTTTCAATGAAATGTTTTTGTTGCTCTTTCAAGTGGCAGAATAAAGTGGGTGCTTGAGGAAAAGGGGCCATGCCTCTGCCGGGGCTCTGCGTAACCCTGGAACACCCTGCAACACCCTGCTTGAGAGGTGTGGACACAAAGGCCTACTAAGAGCAGTGTCATCTAGTTTATTGGGTAATGGGGAAATGTCAACATTCACTGCACGGTCCTGCAGGGAGGACAAAGATGTGCTCCACATTTGGCTGTTTAACAGGGCCATGAAAACGTCTCACTGCTCAGTGGCTTTCACTTACTCGTTTACTTATGTTTGGGACATCAGCAAAATTTTTCTTCTCGACTACTTAAAAGACTGAACTCAGTCACAAGGTTTACACCCAAAGTGACTGAACCCTTTCTTCCCCTCCCAAATATTTCAGAATAAATGTGTGTTTACTCAGCACTCACCATAACTTTGTCCTTCACATTTCTGACTTTGCTGTCCAGCTCCTTCTGTTTGTCTAACATCACGGTGTTCTGAATGTTCCCCGACTGGGCCTGTGATGGAAAGGGCATGATTAACAACCACTTTTTCTCTGGTGTATTGACTCGCTGGTTATGCTTCAAAGTCAAGCCCTACCCTGCATCCCACCTACCTCTCAGACCTTCAAAACTTACTGTAGGCTTCCCACTTATGTGTCAATAAGAAATAGTTCAGTCCCCAAGGCCCTGGAAAATGCTGGCAAAATGTTAGCAAGGCTACTGAAAGACGAGGCTCAGTTCATGCCTAAAATAAGTAGTGTTTTTAGCAGTTCCCATTAATTCATATAGTTGCATGGTACTAGAGAGTTATTTCAAGTTTTCTCAAGTTCTACATATAAGATTATTTTTACTAATCCTGTCCTACTTATCTTCCAGTTCAAAGTGTGGTCACCAGACCAGCAGTATCTTACTACCTTGGAACTTGTTGGAAATGCATAATCTCAGGTGTTAATCTGCTTACTGAATCAGAAACCCCATTTTAATAGGCTTCCCGGTGAGTCAGAGGTACGATGAAATTGAAAAGTGTTCTGTTAAAGTATTCTCCTACTATAAAGTCAATAATGACTATAAACCCAGACTTACCTGGGAGTATTCAGTCCTCTTTCTTTTTTGAGACAGTAGCCCTTGGTAGAGCGCTGTGGCGTCATAGCTCACAACAACCTCAAACTCCTGCCCTCAAGTGATCTACAGGTGCCTGCCACAATACCTTGCTATTTTTGGAGAAAGGGTCCCACTTTTGCTGTTTTAGATGAGTTCAGGCAATCCTCCCAGAGTACTGGGATTATAGGTGTGAACCACTGCACCCAGCCCTAGTCCTATTTTTGAAAACCAGAAGACTCACACGTGACAGTGTCTATTTGTTCATTACACAAGGTGTAGCCTGATTTATTGATTAGCATACACTTACTAGGCACTAGGTAAATAAATGTCAGGCAATGTTTTAGGCCCAGGTATTGAGCACGGTAAACAATATGGTCCCTGTTGTCATAGAGATCAGATTCTAGAAGGTTGTTCTCAAGTATAAAATAGGGATAAGAATTCTTACTTATAATGATAGTTTTGAAAATATTTATTCAAATGAAATCAAGTTTATAAAGTACTTAGCACAGAGCCTGAAACACACAGCACATGGCAACTCTATTATTACTTAAGATTATAAAAGTGGAACAGCAAGGGGAAGCCTAGAGTCCAGTTCACACCTGAAAGAAATAATCATTACCTCTGTGGACCCCTCTGGACCTAAATTTTATCCATACATGTAATTAAATTTTTTACTGCAAAAGAAAGAGAGGGTAGTCCTATAAGGCAAAATTTATTTAACGTCTACTAGAGTATATATAATATTCTCATAAATGTATTTTCCAAAAGCTCTTCTATTAAGACAAGAAATAATGGGAACAGAGGCGGCTCCTGTGGCTCATCGAGTAGGGCGCCGGCCCCATGTACTGAAGGTGGCGGGTTCAAACCCAGCCTCAACCGAACTGCAAAACAGAAACATAGCCGGGTATTGTGGCGGGCGCCTGTGGTCCCAGCTACTTGGGAGGCTGAGGCAAGAGAATTGCCTAAGCCCAGGAGTTGGAGGTTGCTGTGAGCTGTGTGATGCCATAGCACTCTACCAAGGGCAATAAAGTGAGACTCTGTCTCTACAAAAAAAAAAAAAAGAAAGAAAGAATGGGTACAATATTATCCTATCTCAGTTGTGTCTGCAGTATCTGTGCTCCCTCGATGCACTGGATGGACTCAGAATTTTGCACGTTTTTAACTTGTTGAATCTGTTGAATCCTCATATACCATCACGTGGTTTCAACAATTAACACTCTGCAGATGCCCTTGTTTCATCCATAGTCTCCTTACTCCTCTAGTCCCACAATCGGATTATTTTGAAGCAAATACCAGACATCGTATCATTCCATGCACACATACTTCAGCATAAATAGAAGATACTCAATCACATATCCACACAACGTTTCAGGCAATAGACCACATATATGACAGTGGCCTCACAGATTATAATAGAGTGGTCCATAAGGAGTGTCCAACCTGTGCACATTACTGGAGGACTGTTTTGCTTATCTGTGGCATCAGATATCACAAAAATTATGCACAGATCATTTTTTTTTTGCTCATCGGCTTTCATTAGTGTTTGTGTATTTACTGTGTGGCTTAAGACAATTAATTCTTCTGGTATACCGCAGAGAACAAAAAAGGTTGGATACTCCTTTTATACCATATTTTTCTGGTACTTTTTCTATGTTTAGACCTTACGCTACTAATGCCTACAGTATTCAGCACAGTAACATGCTGTACAAGTTCATAGACTGAAGCAAATGGCTATACCACACATCCTAGGTATGCAGAAGGCTATACCCCCTGGGTTTACCTAAGTGTACTCTATGAAGTTTGCACAATGACACAATCACCTATTGATGTTTTTCTCAGGATGTATACTTGTTGTTAAGAGATGCATGACTTTTTTTTTTAGAGATAAAGTCTCATTCTGTCTTCTACGCTGAAGTGCAATGGCACAATCACAGATCACTGCAGCCTCAAACTCCTGTCCTCAAACAATCCTCCCACGTCATCCTCCCAAACAGCTAGGAGTACAGAAGCACGCCACCCCATCTGGCTAATTTTTAAAAACTTTTTTTAGAGACAAGGTCTCACCATGTTGTGTAGGCTGGGGTTTCAAAGTTCTGGCCTCAAATGTTCCTCCTGCCTTAGCAGCCAGATAAGATTACAGGTAAGCACCAGCACATCTGGCTGTATGACTACTAATGAAACACAGCTACTTCAGCAAAGGGGGAAATGGGAAAGATGTTTCTAAATTGTTTAGCCATCTGTAGGCTGCTAACTTCGGAAAGGAGATAACTACTGGGCCTCTTCCTATTCCCTGACATCTCTAGACACCTAGGACCTACCCACACACCCCAAGAAGGCCTTACAAGGGTGTCTCTGATAGTTCAAGTGTCCTCGGAGAGGCTCAAACTGAATCCCCTCTGAGATTACCTACATTTTTAATGTGGAGGGAGCTCAAAAGGTGGTAAGCCATAAGCAAGAAAACATTTTGTTAAATAGTATTTTTAGTTCCTTTATGTTCCAAATGAGTTTTTAGCGTTCACGTTTGTGGCTATAGCTGGCTGCTCTAAGTATCCTTAAATTAGGGGTACTGTAACCAGAGTTTTATCTCAACATTGGTAGCTCAGCCACTGCCATTTCAAAGCAGGCAGAAAATAGAAAACTCTCAATAACATCTACTGACTAAAACTTTGCAACTTTGTGGGGTTTTTTGCAGTTTTGGCCAGGGCTGGGCTTGAACCCGCCACTTCTGGTATATGGGGCCAGAGCCCTAAACCCTGTTTTTGGTTTTTTTGTTTGATTGTTTTGAGTCTCACTATGTCTCCCTTGGTAGAGTGCCAGAGCATCACAGATCACAGCAGCCTCAAACTTAGGCTTAAGCAATTCTCCTGACTCAGCCTCCCAAGTAGCTGGGAATATGGGTGCCTGCCACAACACCAGGCTACTTTTTGGTTGTAGTTGTCATTGTTTGGTATGCCTGGGCTGGGTTCAAACCTGCCAGCCCAGGTGTATGTGGTTGGTGCCCTAGACACTGAGCTACAGGAGCTGAGCCATGTAATTTTGTTATAGTAATGCATTTCTTTGAGCTTCTTTCCTAGAAACAGCAGGATCTCCTTACAGCCACTAGGTAACTACAGAGTCTTGCACCACCTGATTGTCTAAAGAGGACAAGCAATACCCCACCATAGACTGTACCCAAGGACCTACTGAGGCCATGCACAAGGCTGAAAGAATCGCCAATACTAACTCCTAGCTCTTTTAATACTTAAAGTCCCAAGGTGAAGGGACTTATCCACCATTTCTTTCTTTCTTTTTTTTTTTTTTTTTGTGGGTGTAGGTGACCATGTCGTTTGCATACAGAGATAATTGTATTGTGCCCATACATTTTCTTTCTTCCTTTATCCTCCTTTCTATCCTTTTCTTTCTCATAGCTCACAGCAACCTCCAACTCCTGGGCTCAGGCAATTCTCTTGCGTCGGTCTCCGGAGTAGCTGGGACTACAGGCTCCCACCACAAAGCCCAGCTATCTGCCGAGGCGGGGCCTGAACCCCCCACCTTCGGCATTTGGGTCCAGCGCCCTACTCGATGAGCCACAGGCGCCGCCCTATCCACCATTTCTTGATCATGGGATGAATGTAGCAGCACAACTTCTCACTGCACTGCGTGCCCTGCACCCTACCCAGAACACAGGACGCTCACCACCCTCACACATATTTACATTCACTACACGATAATCTCACCGCCCTCACACACTATTCACATTCAGTTCCCGGGACACTCACCGCCCTCCCGCGCTATTCACGTTCAGTACACGGGACGCTCACCGCCCTCCCGCACTATTCACGTTCAGTACACGGGACGCTCACAGCCCTCACACATATTCACGTTCAGTACACGGGACGCTCACCGCCCTCCCGCACTATTCACGTTCAGTACACGGGACGATCACTACCCTCACACATATTCACGTCCAGTACACGGGACACTAACCACCCTCCCGCACTATTCACGTTCAGTACACGGGACGCTCACTGCCCTTGTACACTGTTCATATTAAGTACACAGTACACACCCTCCCACACTACTCTATATACAGTGTTCACTTCCAAACAAACTTTGACCCTTGTTAATCAGTCATACGGCCCACCTCCCAGTTGACGTGTCCACTGCAATAAATCTTTTCTTCCTTGACAACCCTCATTGTCAGTAATTGTCTTTTCATGCAGCTAGTGACAGTAAACTCCCCTTGTGGTTTGTTAACAAGCCTCCAAGACCCAGAGAATAGCCGTGGGATGGGGTTCATATGGGATCGGGGACACTTCCTCTGCCTTCATGCTAACTCTGGGCTGAGGGCAATGTAAGGAGAGACAGGCCTGGGGGCAAGGGTGGACAGTCTGTCTTTCTGCCCATCTCTGCTCCTGGTGGTCCTCTCAAGTCCATGTGAAATTCAGAGGAGGCTAACCAAAGTTCCACATGATCAAAATTTCCTGCTCTACACCTCCCAGCTGTGTGCCGGGCTGGAGACAGGCTCACCTCTCACCAAGGAGACAACATAGCCAGCTTTCCTTCCCATGTCAATAGACACCTTTGTTCACTAGGCTAGAACTAGATGAACTAGACAGCTTGAATTTAGGTAAGTAATACCTATTTTTACATGCTTAGTTCCCTGAGGTACTTTCGTTGTGACAGGCAGGAAGTAAATGCCCAGGAAGCAACAGATAAATAAAGACTGGACAGATGTTCTGGCATTCATTGGTGCCACTCAGACACTTTTCCTCCCCACACCTGCAGCTCACTGGGTGAGTTATTTGGGAGCGAAATGCACTCACAGGACACTCTCCCCAGCATCCTGGGATGATCAGTGAAATGCACTCAAGGTGCATTCTCTCCAGCATCCTGGGATGGTCTTAGCCAGAAACACGTGGTGGTTTCACACTGCCTGCCTATTGAGTTATTCTCCCACCCAACTGCTCAAGAAGCTGCTGAACCCTGACTGCCAGGAGAGCTGGTACTGAGATTAGTAACACCATGATGAAAAAGCTTGACACTAGGGGTAGCGCCTGTGGGTCAGTGGGTAGGACACTGGCCCCATATGCCGAAGGTGGTGGGTTCAACCCCAGCCTTGGCCAAAAACTGCAAAAAAAAAAAAAAAAAAAATCTTGACACTAGTATGACTCTGATAGTGAGTCAGTATGACAGGAACTGACTCTGTCACCCTGGGTAGAATGTCATGGTGTCATAGCTCACAGCAACCTCAAACTCTTGGGCTCAAGTGATCCTCTTGCCTCAGACCCCCATGTAGCTGAGACTGCCACAACGCCCAGTTATTTTTTTAGAGATGGGGTCTCAGTCTTGCTGAGGCTGGCCTCGAACTCCTGAGCTGAGACTAGAAACTACCCACATCCCCCTCCCAAAGTGCTAGAATTATAGGTGTGACACACCATGTCCGACCTGTTTGAATATTTAGTTGGTACCTCAATCTTATTCACAACAAAGCCCTTGTATTTCCTATCCACCTCTTCTCTCCCAAATCCTATGTCCTAGAAACATAGGACATGTCCCTCTAACTCTGCGCTTTTCCTTACCTTCCCAGCCCATGAGCAGCATTACCAGTCCCCAAAGGCTCAAGTCACAACCCTGGAGCCATTCATAACTTCCTTTCTAATTCCCATAACTAGTCTCTCAACATAAGCCCTGCTGGCCCCACCCCCAACACAACCTGCATCTATCCACTCACTCCCAGCTCCACTATTCTGAGTGCCAGCCTCCTCCCTGGACTCCTACAAGAACCCACCAACGTCTGCCGGCGCCCAGCCCTACGCCAGCACCCCAAAGGAGTTTCCTGACCCTTACCTAAAGAAACCAACCCATCCCCCAGGTACTCCATGAAATAAGCATGTTGTCTTCAGAGCACTTAACACTACCTGGAAGTATCGTGTTTATGTGTGGTCTTCCTCTTCACCAGAACTTAATTCTATTCGATTAGGATAGTTCTTAAAACCTGGTTCTATAAAATCTCTTAAATCTCATTTTCTCCACTTGTTGGGGCTATAAAGTCAGAGAGATATTCACCATTGTCTTGAGCTGATCCTCAATATTATTTGTTGAATGAATAAACAAATTTTCATATTATTATAATTTTTAGTGTTCAATTGAGAACAAAGTACCTGATTAAATCTCTGGGCATTTTCCAAAATCTTCCTTTCCTCCTTCAGACAGTTAAAGATGATCATAGACATAAGGATTGGGTCTTCCTGAAAATTATCCTAGATTTGGATGGTTAGAATAAAAATTAATTAAATTCAGAATGTTGAAACAATTGTGTATTATAAATTGAAATAAATTTGTTTATCCCTGAGAAACCTCGTGTATTAAATTCTACATAAGCTATTTTTTTAAATCAAAATATTCCTTTCACAAATTATCACAAAATTTGCTTTAGCCTTCCAGTTAAGTGCAGATATCTAAAGTACTTTTTGGTGAAAAAACAAAATATTTTCACTCATAGTTTATATAGTGTTTTTAACTTTCATATTTTTGCCCTATTTATTAAAGTCAATTATCTTGTTAGGATCCCGAGACAAGATAAACAACATAGAACTATCTATTTTATTCCTCAATTAATGCATCTATTGGTCTATACTTTGAATTACAATAAAGATATGCATTTCATGTTTTCTGCTGCTATTAAAGATAGTTTGCAAAATACTGGCAATCACGGCTCTTTAAATGGGGAGATTAAGCAAAGCCTGTAAGAGAAGATATCTATAAAATTAATCTGATTTCCCCACTCACAGGTATTATAAATCATAGATATATTCACAAAAGGGGGAAAAAAATTCCAGTTATCTAAAGTGAAAAGTTTGGTGGTATTGTATGAAACAAGAAAATGACAGCTTTCACCTTCATTAATACAGAAATAAATATGGTAGCCAGGCCAATGGCATGCTAACAGGGTGTTTGAATAACTCCTAAAATTCTGTAGCTTGTTTTTTCATGCCTGATCTTCCCTCCACTTTCTCTTTTCAAGGAGGGCAACTCCAGCAGAAGCCAGGCAAGGTGGAGTTTAGTTCCTGAAATCATTGGACTCCCTCAGGGAAGTCAAACCTTTCCAGACTTAGTCCTCAACTGTATAGTAGAGACCTAGCCCTAACTGATCTCTAAAGTTCCTTGGAGCTTTAATCTGTTACTGTGGCCACTGTTCTTAAAATGCAGCTCTTTTCTTTGGTTTAAATATCACAGTTTTTAATAAAACAAAGTATATTTCTCTCAGAATTATTGACAGCTAATAACTGTCACATCTGAAAATTCCTTGTGTTTATAAAGCGAATTGACATTTTATTTTACTTATGCTGTATCTATTAGCCACATAAAGGAGTTTATTGACATTCTTTGTATTGTCTCTAAATACTAATGAGTGGAACATTTCAACTAAACACAAAAACTGGAATATTTCAACTAAAACCCTAAAACTGAGTAATACCTGAAGATTACGCTTGCTTTTCCTTATGTTATGCTGCAACAAAAAGTTATTCTCCAAAGAAAAGCGACTATATTGATCATCCAGCTGTGATAGGAGGTCATGAAAACGGATGATGGCAAATGAAACGTCATTGGCAGCGTGCTCCCTAGGAGAGTGAACATTTACACATTTCATTCTAGATACTACTCTAAACAAACAAAATAAATGCTGGTTTCCTTATGAAATTATTAAAAATAATTTAGGTGTTTTCTTAGTTCAATTTTCTTCTTTTGAAACTGACAGTGCTTTTAGCAGCAATTGATGCAGTATTCTTGGAATTCCAGACTTTTCAGCATGGAAAAGACTTTTTCCCTCCAGAGATAGTCACTGTAAACAGCCGGGTGCTTAATCTCTTTGGTCTAGAATTCTAAGAATTCTAGAAAAAGTCGACAGGGCCTTTGCTTCCTTTGGCAAATACTTTCAGGACATTTAAATTTTTAACTGTTTACAGTGACTATCTCTGGAGGGGAAAAAGTTGATAGGACGTTTGCTTGTTATGGCAAATACTTTCAGGACATTTAAATTTGGGGGGGGGTAGAGTCTCATTATGTCGCCCCAGTACAGTGCCTTGGCATCACAGCTCACAGCAACCTCAAACTCTTGGGTTTAAGTGATTCTCTTGTTTCAGACTCCCAAGTAGCTGGGACTATAGGCACCTGCCACAAAGCCCAGATATTTTTTTGTTGCAGTTGTCCCTGTTGTTTAGCAGGCCTGGGCCGGGTTTGAACCCGCCTGCCTCAGTGTATGTGGCCAGTGTCCTAACCACTGAGTACGGGCGCTGAGCCAGGACATTTAAAATTTTTGTCATCAGCAAATATATTATATATATATATTTTTTTTTTTTTTCTTTTTTCTTTTTTTTTGTGGTTTTGGCTGGGGCTGGGTTTGAACCCACCACCTCTGGCATATGGAGCCGGTGTCCTACTCCCTTGAGCCACAGGCGCCACCAAGCAAATACATTTTAAAGTAAAATACATTGCAGTTTTAAGAGGTATCTCCTTAATTTTACTGTATTTTTCATATTTCTAACCCATGTTTTTACCATAATTTGGCTTTATTTCTTTTAAATTATTTTTCTTTTTTTGGAGACAAAGTCTTGCCCAGTTTTCCAGGCTATATTGCTGTAATATCAACTTAGCTTCCAGAAACCTCAAACTGCTGGGCTCAAGCAATCTTCTGCCTCAGACTTCCAAATAGTTGGGACTATAGGTTCCTGCCACCGGCCCAGCTAATTTTTCTATTTTTTGTAGAGGTGGAGTCTCACTCTTGTTCAGGCTGGTCTTGAACTCCTGAGTTTAGGGATACTCCTACCTTGGCCTCTCAAGTGCTAGGATTACAGACAAGCATGAGCCACCACATACAGCCTAAATTACTTTTTTCTATGGCCTCAATTCTAAATTAGAAAATGAATAGTGTGAATGTATTTAATTTGTCCAAAGCATTCCAGAGTACATATGGGACATTAAATTTGACAAAAAGTATATATATGTGTTTAATTACTACCATATTTAGCTTTGTGAACATGGACCATTATTTCTTTATTTTTAATGTTTACATTATTTTATTACTATTTTTTAAGTTCAATATACAAATATCCACTGTATACCATTAACGATCAGAGAATTAAAGTTAACCTGACAACACAAAATATGAAATACATAGAAATAATTCTTCAGAAATATATAGTACTTCTACATGGAAAACTTCTAATTATTATTGAAAATATAAAAAGATACATGTCTGTTTATATTGCAAAATTGTTATTAATGTATTTTTTTTTTTTTACTTGTTTCAGTATTCCTTCTGTTATAACTCTGTTTTTGTCTTTCTAAGGATATCAGTTATACCACATAGCAAATTCAGTTTGCTCTGGAGCAGTGGTTCTCAACTTGTGGGTCACGACCCCTTTGTAACAATGAAAATACATCCTGCATATCAGATATTTACATTATGATTCATAACAACAGCAAAATGACAGTTATGAAGTAGCAACGAAAATAATTTTATGATTGGGGGTCACCACAACATGAGGAACTGTATTAAAGAGTCACGGCATTGGGAGGCATTAGGAAGGTTGAGAACCACTGCTCTGGGGGTTCAGAAGGATAGTAGCAAACAGCTGGCCATTTTTTAAAACAACAAACTTTTCTGTAACAGCTGAGTCCAAGGGCAATGATGAGAGTCATCTACCAGTGAACAGGGCACCACATCACTTAACCAGCAAGTATTTTTAAAGCACAAACTTCTTTGTCTCATGAGTTTTCCTTACCAGTCTTGCTTTTCTAGCCACTGTGCTAGGTACTGTCTGATTTCCATGGGAAAACTGTCATCATAAAGCTGGTGAACCTGCTCCAGGAATTTGGAGTCAAGCTGCTGAAGTTCATACCACTGAGACATTCTACGGCAAAAAAGAATACACATCACAAATGGAAGATCACTGCTCCAAAAAAAGCCTTTCTACCATCTTGTTGCTTTTAAATATCTTCTTAAGTATGAAGAATCCTCAAAGAACTCAAATTACACCTCTCATTTGTTCCTGCAATCCCATTACTAGGCATCTACCCAAAAGAAAAAGAAATATCCTTTTGTCATAAGGATATTTGCACTAGACTGTTAACTGCAGCTCAATTTACAATCACCAAATTGTAGAAACAATCTAAATGCCCACCAACCCAGGAATGGATTAACAAGCTGTGGTATATGTATACCATGGAATACTATTCAGCCATTTAAAAAAATGGAGACTTTGTATCTTTTGTATTAAGCTGGATGGAGGTGGAACACATTCTTCTTAGTAAAGCATCACAAGAATGGAGAAGCAAGAATCCAATGTACTCAATTCTAATATGAAGGCAGTAGAGGATCTAATACAAGGTGAGGGGTAAGGGAATGAGGGAGTGGGGAGAGAGGAGGAGGAAGGAGGAGGATGGGGGGGTCACGGTGTATGGCACACCTCTTGGAGGTAGGACACAAGAGGGACTTTACCTAACAAACGCAAAAATAAATAAATATCTTCCTTAACCCAACACATAATTTTTCCCTGAATACATTACTTACGTGGCGTTTATATTCTAAGGTCTAATTTTAATTGAATTTTGGGTTCGATGTTTTTTCTCCCCCAGAAACATATCTTCAGGTCTCTGCCTGAAGGTATCAGGGTAGGCTTCTCTGACCCCCTTAGTTAAATTACAACTACTCTCTACCCCAGAATTTCTCTTCTCTCATGTAGTTTTCTCCACTTACTACCACCTGACCTACCACATTTTTTTCTTTCTTATTTTGAATATTGCTGTTTTTTTTTTTTTTCTTTTTGAGAGTCTCACTTTGTCACTCTCAATTGAGTGCCATAGTAGCATAGCTCACAGTAACCTCTAACTCATGGGCTCCAGCGATTCTCTTGCCTCAGCCTTTCAAGTAGCTGGGACTACAGATGCCTGCCATAACACCTGGCTATTTTTTTTTTTAAGAGACAAGGTCTCACTTTTGCTCAGGCTGGTCTCAAACCTGTGAGCTCAAGCAATTCATCTGCCTCTGCCTCCCAGAATGCTGGAATTACAGGCATGAGCCAGATTATTGCCTGTTTTCACCACATGAAGGGAAGAATTTGGGGGATTTTGTTCACTCATTTTTCCCTAGAAAAATGTCAAACACACAGTAGATACTCAATAAGTACACCTTTAAAATGAATTTGTGGGGCGGTGTCTGTGGCTCATCAAGTAGGGCACCGGCCCCATATACCGAAGGTGGCAGGTTCAAGCCCGGTCTCGGCCAAACTGCAAAACAGAAAAATAGGCTGGCATTGTGGTGGGCGCCTATAGTCCCAGGTACTCAGGAGGCTGAGGCCAAGAGAATCGCGTAAGCTCAGGAGTTGGAGGTTGCTGTGAGCTGTGTGACACCACAGCACTCTACCAAGGGCAAAAAAGTGAGACTCTGTCTCTACAAAAAAAAAATAATAATAAAAAAATAAAAAATAAATAAAATGAATTTGTGCTTTTATCAAATAAATGGAAAAACATTATCTTAATTAGATTTGTTTTAAGATAAATCACAAGAACTCTCCAAAAAGTGTTCTCCTACAAATTACAGTACATTTGTAATCTAACTCTAAGAATTTTAAACTGGTACTTATTTAATATTTTATGATTTATGCGGTAAAATTATTTTGTTATACTCGTTTAAAAAAGGTATATTTTTTCTTTGCCTATTACAAGCAATAAAACTAGCGCAAAAAAGTCTTATACCACCTCAGAAATGACTTTTAAAAATTATTGTTATAATTATAACAATAACAATATTGTTAAATGTAACTTGAAAGGACAAAGTCATATTTAACTCTTGGGATGTTTATTAAGTTAATGTTTAAAAAATGATCCTAAAGGTTAAAAATTATAACAAAAATCTGATTAAAGGAAGCCCTAAAATCCATTAGGAAAATGAAGAGCCTCCCAGAGCTGTCACGTAACTTAGGATTTATATCAGCACATTGCTGGCAATATTCAGAGTGGATCCAAGTGAATTTTATCCTGCCAGATCTCTGAGGAAGGGGGTGTGACTTTCAAGCAAGGCACTGGAAGAGCATGTCTGCGTGCTTGTTGTCAGGCACATATATGCAGGCGTGAAGTCACTCGGGATACAATGAGACACAACAAGCCAAAGGAAGCTTACTCCATAAGTGTCCTTCCAAAGGACACCTGGAAATGCCTGGACTATCAAGCTCGTTACTACCATAAATACCAGTAGAAATGGACCCAAGCCCACTCCTTTGGCACTCGTACTGTAGCAATTTTATTTTTCATCTCAAATTTATTTTACCTAGGCAAAAGGCTCTAAATGTGTGTGTGGTTCTTTCGCCTTCTCTGCTACATGTCTAATGAGGATGGGCCTAACGCAAATACACAGGGACTGTCAGCCCCCTACTAGCCAAGCGAACTCAGGCAACTTACTAGCAATAGGTGGTAGATTAAGACTGAATGAACCAGCACATACACAGCATCTGGTTTATACGGTAAAATTATTTTTATTTTATTTACCAAATAAATAAATTCATGCTAACAAATTCAGAATCTATCTTGTTTTCTTCTCAAGAAGATTGGGCCTGGTAACAGGGAGTAGCCTGACTATTCCCCAATCACCTGGCTTAAAACCAAACCTAGGGTTGATTCCTTCCTCTCTAGTCCCAAGTGTGGATGCCTTCCTGCCTCCAGTACTCTTGTCTTCCCAACCCAGCCTCTATGGCAACAAAGGTTAGACCACCTCACTCTTCTGTGCCAAATGCTAGTTTGTTCATTCTTAGGCTGATTTCCACCCCACTCCCAAATCTTCATCCATCAATAAAGCAACTCAGTCACAAAATTATTTACTGTTTCTTCCACCATGACCAACATTTCTGCTTTGCTCCAATTGCTACTTGCCCTTGCAAACAGCTTCCCCAGAAATTTCTACCTTGCTAAATCCTACAGCATTCAAAGCTAGATACAAACTAGATACAAATGCTCCTTCTTCCATAAAAATGCCTGAGACTCACTTAGAGACTGTAAGTTTCCTTAGGCTTGTGTCCTCATTACCTCCTGCACTTCTATTAGAGATCAGTTCCAGTCTTCTTTGTAAAGCTGTATGATGTAAGCTCCAGAGGACTGGAGGGGGCAGTTTTTCTTTTTGACACCTCTGGACCTGGGATGGTGTCCTGGATAACACAATTCAATTGTTGAACTGAAATCTTGTATATTTCAGAGAGAATAAGAAATAAAAAACAAACTGCACCATGATCCCAAGTGTAAGTCCAGCATCTTCATCAAGCAGAGTTTGTTTACACAGTGGATTGTGCTGTAGGCTGAAGTTGCATTTCTGTCCCTTAAAAAAATTCCTTATCTACAAGTAACAGTCAAAGCACGATTACCTTAGAACTCTTCAGGAATGGTCAGAATTGTTTTCTTTTTTTTTGACGAGTAATTACATTATTTGGGGATTTTTTTTTTCTTCAGGAACTCGACATCCCTTTTAAATTCCACAAAGACATTAATCTCCATTCTTAAACATACATAGTTAAGATCCAAAGTCATCTCCTCATTCATTTGTTAACATGAACATTTACTGACCTGCCACTTTGTAACCCAGTAAGGGGTTGAAGTTCAACCGAAGCAGCAGCTACACACGGAGCTTTAGAAAGCGCCGGGACTGTTCAGGGTGCACACACAGTGCGAGCTAGACCGCTCTGGAGGACAGCATACAGCAAATTAAACTTTCTACGGAAAAGAAGAAAAAAGGAAGTAAATGGGAAGGTTTAATGACTTCTGGAGCGGGGAAGAAGGACAATACTATTTCACTGCCGGACCACTCTGGCAGGAGCAACCGTGCAGAGCAGTGCCATCACCGAGACAGGTGGCCCTGCTGGCACCTGGAATATGCGGGACGCGTTCTGTCCTGGGGGTCACGGATTCTCCAGGCAGCACTGAAAGCCAGTCCTCGCTCTGTGGCCAGCCGCACGGCCCCAGGGCCCCAGTTCCGGCGTGTCCCTCCCCCGGCACCCAGAACCTCACGGCCACTCACTACGCGCTCAAGATCCGGAAGAGGTAGGCGGGGGCGCGGCGGTGCAGCCTCAGTCGGGTCTGGGTTCTGACAGGAACTACCCCCCGGGGTAACTAGGCCCTTCTGCAGACTCTGCGCGGAAATCGAAACTCTCGCACCAGAGAAAAAGCAGCGCGCGGAGCCCGGCCTCCTTCCACCTCCACCAATCACCGGCGGCGGCCGCGCCCAGCCAATCGGACGCGGCTGTTCCACCGAGGTCGCCACCTCCCCCCGCAGACCGCTGCGCGCCGGAGGCCTCGCCGGGCTCCGGACTGGGCAGACCGGCCAGTGACCGGAAGTCGCGTGCGCTGTACCCACGCTGCGGAGTGCTGGTTCTGTTCTCGTATTTTACAGAGCTAAAAGGAAGTTCTGTGTCTGCAGAAGCCCCACCTTGGAGATCCCTGCGTTAGTCCCATCACTGAGAACCCGGGCAGAGGCAGTTGGGGACGTGGTCATTCTAAAAGCTCAGCTTCGTAACTGACTCCGTGGTGCTAAACCCAGAGGACGTTTTCCGTCCTCGCTTTACTTGACCCGTCAGATACGTTCGTACGGCTGACGCCCTCATTCTTGGCGAGAATGACATCTTACTTGCTTCTTCCCACCCTTAGTGTTTCTCCCCTGCCTCCACCTCCACCACCAAGAGGGTCGTCAGGGCGCGGACCTCGCACTGTTCCTCGCGCTTCTCTCGCTGTGCTCTAACGACCTCGCCCACAGCTTCGATTATTTTTCTAGATGGAGGACTCCTGAAGGCATAATCTTTCCACCCTGCTGCTCAGAGCTTCACACCTGCGTGTACAGCCCCCACATGACTCTCCGCTTGGATGTTTGGGGATCTCTGCAAAATAGGCCCAGAACCAAACTTACCCCTCTTTCCCCCGAATCCTGCTTTTTTTCTAGAAACGGTGCGTACCAGATTCCTGGAGATATCTCTGACATTGCTTTTTTCCTCACACCTCAGGCCTTGCTGATTTTTCTCCTAGTATTTTCCAAGTCTCATTTCCTTCTCACCATCTCTTCTCTGCCCCACTTTCCTCTCATTTTGGATTATTGCTACTGCAATTCATAATTGACCGCCTCACTTCAGCTCGTAGCCTTTTAATCCATTCTCCATACATCAGTTTGAGTGATTTTTTTAAATTGTAAAGCAGATTATGTATCATTTGCCAACCTTGTGAAAAAAAATCCTATGATAGTTTTTTTTTTTTGCTCTTTTTAATAAAATTCAAATTTCTTAATACAGCCTATTAAGTCCCAGTTACCCTATTGGTTTGCCTAACCTCTTCTCGTGCCACTCTTTTCCTTTGATTACTTCAGCGTTTTAGTTCTTTGAATAAGCTGGAATCTTTCCCCAAACTCAGGGCTGCCTCACCAGCAGCTATGTGTTTGGAAAACCCCTGGAGCAAACATTTCTCCCCATCTTCTGGCTAACTCATCTTTCAGGTTTTAGTTTAAAATCTCAGTTTAAATATTACATTCCCAGGTGGGCATTGCTGAGCCCAGACTAGGTTAGATCTTCTTAGAATATGCCCATAAAACCAATTGGTTCCTTCAAGTAGATGGGACTTGAGTCAAACCTTGAATGGTAAGGCAACTACATCAGAGAAGATTCTAAATAATACACCAGGGTTAGGCATATATGTGTGTTTTAGTTTTTTTTTTTAATTTTTTTCTACATCTATGTGCTCTGTCTTCAGGTCATACATGCACCCTTACAAAGACAGTATTGAGCTGGTGATAGCAATGATTCTTGTACCAGTGTAGCAATGAAACCAGCCTTCTGTGCAAAGAGATGTCAGGCCACCAGAAAGGGTTCTTAGTCACCTGTACTGAGGACCAAGACAAGGTTTTATTGTTCTCTTAGAGAAATGCTGACTCTAAGAAGCATAGATGTTATAAAATGTTAAAAATATTTTTTTTATGAAACTTGCATGGAGAATAGCTTCAATATTGATGAAGGAATTAATCCTAACATCTACAAATAGGATGATGTGGCACTCGAAATCATGATTTGTACCATCAAGTTCTCTGGATGCATCTTTCCCTATGTTTTATCCTCTTATTTTACCATCACTGACAATAACTTACTATAGTCCTTGTCAATTAAGAACTGGAATGCTCTGATGGACTCTAGGTAGACTACCTATTTCCTGTCTTTTTCCCCTCTATGTTTGACAGATTAAATCCCCCCAACACCAGATCAGTACAGCCATTCCCTGATAGAAAGGCTTCCCATTTATGGGAAACACAGACTGTCTACTAGTCTCCATTCTCCACAAAATGTGCCTCCCCATCTTTCCAACCCTGTCTCCCATTATCCAAATACCCAACTGAAACGTCTAGTTCCAACCCTCTCCTCCCCACACTGTGCTTCTAATTTCCTGGTTTCTGCCCCTTTGCACATAATAAATGGTAAGTCCTGTGCCTTACTGTCTTCACTTACCAAATTCTTATCTGACATTTTAAAGCTCAGTCCAAATCTGATATTTTCTTTTTAACCAGTTCAATCTGTAGCCATCAATCTTGTCTCTGAACTAATAGATGTGTCTCCACTTATTTTGGCAATAACCACACACTCCCTTATATTATGGTTTTTGAAGTGTCCAAACCTTAGCCCTCCAAGATTCTAAGTTCCTAGAGGACAAACTCTATGTATTTTATGTGTTACTATTTAATGTATTAGCTGCTTTAAAAAGCAATCAAACCAATAAAACAAAACAAAAACCTATATATCCAGAAATTGACAGATCCAAATGTGTGACAGTCACCTTCTAACAGCCTAGAAAGCTATATCTCTCCATCAACGATATCAAATTTGCATGAAATACAAAACTGGAAAAAATAGCTAATACCATGTTTAGTAGATGTATTATTTTCAAGTATTTTTCTTTCCTTTCTCGCCTCTTATCTTGGTTCACTAAGGGTAGAGTATACCTCTCAACATGCTGACTCTGGCCTTGACCATATAACTTGCTCTGACTAAAGGAATGTGAGCAGTTACAATGTACACACCATCTAATCTAAAACTTAGCATGTTCTTTGCAATCAGCTTGTCCTTGTGTGTTCCTTGCCCGTGCCAGGAGATGGAATGCTCCAGATAGCCATTGCTAAGTGAAAATTTTAAACTATCTAACAGTCTAGAATGCTGCTGGGCTGAAACTAACTGGATAAAATTTAAAGCAATAAAGGCAAAGACTTGCATTAGATTTAAAAGAAAAAGGAACAAGTGGCAGGGTATGCTTTGTTATTAGTAATCAATTAGAAATAGCAGATGAGATGAAATTTACTATTTGCCATCCCTGAACTAAGTAGTCAAGGAAAGTTAAGAATGAGGAATTTAGAAAACACATGATATGATGAGTAATTGAAAGCAATAGAGTAACCTATAAATTCACATGATGTTATAGTAGAAAGACCTAAAATCATTCCCAAATTTATTTTTGCTAGAAGAAAAGGAGAGACCGGTTCTTTTATCCTTAATCGCCTGGTTGCATGTATTTCATTAATCATACCTACTCTGATGCACAAAGCACTTAAAGGAACATATTGTAGAAATATCTACAATAATGAGAAATATAAAGAATACAATGCAGCCTACAATCCAAGGCAAAAAGATATTTTCAATCATGTAAGTCTCATTATATGAAATTAGCAAGGATCTCCTGGTAAATTATTTTCAATAATGGCCACAGTATTCCCTTCTCTGTTATTTACAGCCTTCTGCAATTTGACTATAGCTCCTTCTAGCAAACAGTGGGGACTATTTCCCCATTCCTTGATTCTGGACTATCTTGTGACTTGTTTCCACCAATATTATTCAGCAGATGTGACATTGTGTCATTTAGAGCCTAATCTTAAGAGGGCTTGTGAACTCTACTCTCAGAACCCAACTCACCTTCCATGAGAAGTCAGGTTGATGCAGTTGTCTAAGTTTGGGCCTCAGATCAATGTGAGAGACCCAGACAAGATAAAGTAGGCTTCACCTACATGGGCTGAGCTGCTCCACCTACCCGAGACTCACAAGCAATGATACTTGGTGACGGTTTTACCCCACTGAATTTTGGGAATAGTTTGGCTTTGTTATGTAGCAAGAGATCACTGAAATCGATCTTATTGGGGGAAGCAAAGCATTCTAAAAGAATTTTTCAAGTGGAACCTGGCCTCACCATGGGTATTGCCCTTCCCTCACCATGGGTATTTCACCTGAGGTCTCTCAACTGCAAGGAGAATTTTATGTGTGTTCACCACAGTCCCATAAAAACACTATGTGTTGTATCTTTCCAGCCTTGATCTGTTTCAAATGGCAGCTACAAATCCAATAACCAAATCTCTAATAACATAAACTTAGAGGCTTTCCCTCTCCTCTTGGCTACCATATTGCATTTTGCTCCATTTTTCTAATGTTGGTAGTAATGGCATAACCTAAATATCTGACAGTAGGAATTTCTAAAAATACCAAAGCCTCCTCAGCCTTTTTCCTTTTCTGCTGTAAACCTTCCTACTATGCGACCCTGAGAATGTTACTTCTTCAGTGTAAGCCTTTATTTGCTCATCTGTAAAATAGAATTGAAGAATTTCTGAAATTCCTTCTGTTTTCTGGATGTGAGTTTTTTGTGTATTTTATTCTCAGTTAATAAGTACAGAAAGCCTCCTACATAGCAGCTAATTAAAATACAGGGGTACCTATCAGGGTTTGAACAAAACTGCAATATGGTCATGACATATTTCATCCTATTATGAGGGAAAGTTATGAATGCTTTTAGGAAAATGACCCTAAGCAAGCAAGCCACATTCTTTACATAACTAAAAGAGGCACATTGACTAGAATTCTATTGACGAGTATAATGTAGACAACATAATCCTTTTTTAAAAGTTTTTACTATATTCTTGGACTTAGAAATCTACTATAAGGCAATGACCAGATATGCAAAAGATTTATGCACAAGAGTGTTCACTGCAGCTTCATTTATAATAGTGAAAAATAAAAAACAACCTATTTTTTCCAAATGCCAAATCAAAACACAATTCATATAAAAGAATATCAAAATTATGCTTTCAATAATTATTTTATCACATTGGAAGATATCCACGTATAAAGTTAAATGAAAATGGATAGAAAACATAGACTGTGTTCTCCTATTATTGTAATGACATATAGAAATGTAAATAAATGAAAACAGAAATGAGGAAAATATTCTAAAATGTTCCTGGGTGGTGAAGTGCTTCTATATAATATTTTTAAATGTCTACAAAGAGCACTATTGCCTTCGTAGTCAAACCCCCCTCGCTGACACTTCGGGCCCCAGGCCTTCTGGACCCCCGAAGGCCCCGCGTACCGGCTCAGCACAGACGCGCTCTGGTTGCTCTGTGCGGTCTGGAAAGTTTCCAAAATAGCCAGCTGGCGCGCGGCGGGAGGGACGCGCCGGCTCGGAAGAGCCGCCCCACGTGCTTTCGGGGAAACAGCCAGGGAGCGAGAAAGAGTAGGATTGAGAGGAAATCGAAAACAGTCGGAGACTGAAAGAGCAGCACGCAGGCGCGGCTCGGGGCTTTCCAGCTGCTCGCAGGCCGCCCTCCTCTCCGCATGGTTCCAACCTTGCGCGTGCAGTCGCGGGGACCCCCTGCCTACCGGCGCGACAGCGTCCTCCTCGCTACCGTGCTGCCCTTGCACAAGACAAAGGGCAGGGGGCGTGCCGGTAAACTTTTTTGTGAGGGAGGGTAGCATTTCCTAGTTTCTGTATTTGAGGTGGTGGAAGCCTTACCGTCTTCCGTCCACGTTTTGTTTACTCCCTTGGCCTGGAAGTAGCTTTTCTCCCTATTCGCTTCGCCAGCTACAGTCTGCCCCCATGCTAATTCAGATCTTGCCTGGCACCCGGCTTGAGTGGCTAAGCCAGGGTTGGGGGTGAGGAGCTGTCTTCTAGCGGTCCTTTTGCTAGATCTGCCAGAGTCATGCTTTTTGCTGGGGTCTTCTAGGCCCCTGCCTTCTCAGTTGTGTGGGTGATTATATTGGGAGGAATGTGAAAAATGGGATGGAGAGAATTCCTAGGGCGTGGGGCAATGATTTCCAATGTCCAGCTGGCCCAGAAAGAATCGTTTAAGCCCTGCCTGCTATTTTTGTGACTTGCAAGTATTGAATGGTTCGGAGAGGGACAGAGAACAGGTTTCACCTACTCTTTTTTTTTTATTTTTTTGTAGAGACAGAGTCTCACTTTATCGCCCTGGGTAGAGTGCCGTGGCGTCACACTGCTCACAGCAACCTCCAGCTCTTGGGCTTAAGCGATTCTCTTGCCTCAGCCTCCCTAGTAGCTGGGACT
>CAUYON010039550.1:0-10454 GCA_963573935.1 Arctocebus calabarensis | reverse complement strand
GCCTGCAGCAGCTCTGCCTGCAGTGTCTACAGTCTGCATAGTGGAGGGGCCTCCACAGCTCTGCCTGCAGGGTTCACAGTCTGCATAGTGGAGGGGCCTGCAGCAGCTCTGCCTGCAGTGTTCGCAGTCTGCATAGTGGAGAGGCCTCCACAGCTCTGCCTGCAGTGTTCACAGTCTGCGTAGTGGAGGGGCCTGCAGCAGCTCTGCCTGCAGTGTTCACAGTGTGCATAATGGGGGGGCCTCCACAGCTCTGCCTGCATTGTTCACAGTCTGCATAGTGGAGGGGCCTCCACAGCTCTGCCTGCCGTGTTCACAGTCTGCATAGTGCAGGGGTCTTCAGCAGCTCTGCCTGCAGTGTTCACAGTCTGCATAGTGGAGGGGCCTCCACAGCTCTGCCTGCAGTGTTCACAGTCTGCATAGTGGAGGGGCCTCCACAGCGCTGCCTGCCGTGTTCACAGTCTGCATAGTGGAGGGGCCTCCACAGCGCTGCCTGCCGTGTTCACAGTCTGCATAGTGGAGGGGCCTGCAGCAGCTCTGCCTGCAGTGTTCACAGTCTGCATAGTGGAGGGGCCTCCACAGCTCTGCCTGCAGTGTTCACAGTCGGCATAGTGGAGAGGCCTCCACAGCTCTGCCTGCAGTGTTCACAGTCTGCGTAGTGGAGGGGCCTCCACAGCTCTGTCCGCAGTGTTCACAGGGGAAGTGTAGGGCCCATGATTCTCTGCTCTCTTTTCCTGATGTGCAGGCCTTTCCTCGCACCTCCAGTCCTGCCAGGTGGGTCACCTCGCTTCCTTCTTCAATTTGGATGCCTCTCTTCATTACTTTGTTGGTCTCCAATACTTTTTCGTAGATATTAGATCTGAAAGTGAACATCCACTTAACATTTTCTATCCTTTCTGTGGTTTGTGCAGTTTGCTTCTAGTTCACCATTTTGGTCAGAAACATGGAGCAGTTAATTTATTATTAAAAAAAATCTGGAAAGGCTTCACATTTCTATTTGTCCTGAATTGATGGACAGGCTGTGTATCTGTGCAGAAGACGATATACGAGAAACACTGTACAAGAGTCAGGGAAAGTTAGGGTAAATTCTACTGAAAGAAAGTCTGGAGAATATAAGGCAGGACTTTGATTTGGGGCCTGAGTAAAAGAAGTAGAAGAAAAGTAGATCCAGATTAGGGTTGGCATAAATGTTTGTATGAGGATTTCGTTCATTATTTATTTATTTATTTTTGGAATAAATTGAGTCACTGAAAGTTTCTGGAAAGGCACAGGGCAGTGTTTGTGGTCAGTAGTGTGGAAGTGGGAGAACGTGGAGGCATGGAGGCTGCTGACAGCTGAGAAATAGGCATCAGTTGTAATCAGCATTAAGGGGTTCCTGCTACTATTGTTGCGTAACTTAGTCACTTAAGATACTTTCCTAAGAAGAACGTGTTTCAACTCCATCCAGGTAAACATAAAAGATGTAAAATCTCTGCCTTTTAATGACTGAATAGTATTCATGATATACATAATCCACAATTTGTTAATTCATTCATGGGTTGCTGGGCATTTGGGTTGCTTCCATGACTTGGTGATTATAAATTGAACTGTAAGAAAGATTCTGGTGCAAATGTGCTTGTGGTAAAATGATTTTGTTCTTCTGGGTAGATACCTAGTAATGGCATTGCAGGAGCAAATGGAAGATCAACTTTTAGATCTTTGAGAATTGTCCATTCTTCTTTCCATAAAGGTTGAATTAGTTTGCAATCCCACCAGCAGAGTAGCGCGTTCCCTTCTCTCCACATCCACAGCAGTTCCTGCAGATTTGGGACTTTGTGATGTGGGGAAATCTTACTGGAATTAGTTGCTATCTCATAGTGATTTTGATTTCACTTCTCTGTTGATTTAAGGTATGCAACATTTTTTCATGTGTTTCTTGGCCATTCATCTGTCATCTTCTGAGAGGTTTCTGTTCAAGTCTCTTTCCCAAATAGAAATGGGGTTGTTTGCTCTTTTCTTATTGATAAATTTGAGTTCTTTGTAGATTCTAATTATCAGGCCTTTGTCAGATTCATAAGATGCTGTCTGTTTGCTCTGTTTGTGGTACCCTTGGCTGTGCAGGAGGGTTTTAGCTTGATCGATGCCAGTTATTTATATTTGGTATATATTGCTGTAATTGCCGGGGAGGGGGGATCATCCTTGTAGAATCTTTTTCCCCAAAATTTTCAAGTGTTTTCCCACACTCTCTTTTATAATTTTTATTGTTTTGTGTCTTAAATTTAAATCTTTTATCCAGTGACGATTAATTTTTGTCATTGGTAAGAGTATGGGTCCAGTTTCAGTCTTTTACGTGTGGCTTACCAGTTCTCCCAGCACTATTTATTAAATAGGGATTCTTTTTCCCAGCACTTGTTTTTGTTAGTCTTATCACAAATAATGTGATGATATGTGACTGGGTTCATCTTTAGATTCTCTATTCTATTCCATAGAGCTAGGTCTCTATTTTTGTGCCAGTCCCATGCTGTTTTAATCACTATAGACTTGTAGTAGAACCTAAATTCTAGTGGTGTGATGCCTCCAGATTTGTTCTTATTCCTAAGAATTATTTATCCTAAGATAAAGTACTATTTTGTCAAGTTCTTTAAAGTAGAACATTGGTGCTTTGGTGGGGGTTGCACTAAATCTATAGATTGCCTTGGATAGTGAGGACATTTCACAGTGTCAATTATTCCCAGCCATAAGCATGGTATATTCTTCTATTTTTTGACATAGTCTGCTATTTCTTTTCTCAGGGTTACATAGTTCTCTTTATAGATATCTTTCACATCCTTTGTTCAAAGTATTCTCAGGTATTTTATTTTCTTTGGCACTACTAGCAAAGCAATAGATGGAGGCTACTGATTTGTGGCTATTGATTTTGTATCCTGAGACATTGCTGTATTTCTTGATCACCTCTGAGAACTTTGTAGTTGAGTCCTTGGGGTTTTCCAGGTATAAGATCATGTCATCTGCAAAGAACAGAGCGTTTGACCTCCTCTGTTCTCATTTGAATACCTTTGATCTCCTTCTCTTGCCTGATTGCAATGGCTAGGACTTCGCAGCACTATATTGAATACCAGTGTTGACAGGGGCATTTTTGTCTAGTTCCAGATCTGAGTGGAAATGCTTTCAGTTTTACACTGTTCAATATAATATTGTCTGTAGGTTTGCTAGTGTCACTTTTCCTGCACTCTGTTAATTATAAGTGAGTCACAAACCTTTCTAGATTCAAGGGAGGGGAATTAGAGTCTAGGAATATGGCAGACTTATAAAAGAACATTACTAATGAAATATGACAGAACTACCAACCCTTGGACAATGTGATCTGTTCCAAGTGGGAAATCAGACTTGACAGTGAAACATGGAATCCAAATCAAGGGAGGTATGAATATTTAACTGACAAACAAAAATAGAAAAGTCATGAAAAACCACTTTTTAAGGTGCCCAACATTTTTATGAATATCACAGTTATGGTGGTATGTCTGTTTAAATTCACATCTCCAGCATAATGAGGCCTCCTAGGATGATATGTGTAGAACTTAAAACAATGTTGTTGGAATATAAACATGAATGAATAAATTCTCTTACAGGCTGTAATATTGGGATGTCCAGATGTCAACTAAAATCTAGGAGAGATTCCAAGATTAGAGATTTAGTTGTGGGAAGCATTTCCACAGGGGAATGTCATGAAACTGGCATGAGATGGCCAGTTTTCTTCTCTGGGCTTTTATTGATATAGAAATGTTTAAGTCTGGTTACCTGCGTGAGTGTGGTGCATGGTCATTTTCATCTGACTATCAGGACGCTCTTTACTCTAGTTAATTTGCTTTTCCCTTTTCCATCCAGATTCACAATGATTCTCTAGGAGGCTACATTGTCATCTAGTGAGAGGGTGAACTCAGGTTCAAGTCCAGCTCCCGTATTTATTCAATGACCCTTTGAGGCCAGAGAAGGGTGAGGCCCTTTGAGACCATCATACCACTGCTGCTCTGCCAAGCAGGTTTGGATAAAAAGCAAGCTCTATCTTGAATCCTGGCCCTGTGAGATATTGCCTATGCGACCTTGGCCTAGTTATTTAATCTTTATGAACCTGTATTCTCATCTGTAAAATTGAGAAAATAATACCTGGCAGAAATTATATGAGATTGTGAATATAAAATGTGGCACTGAGCTTGGTACATACAAGTTAATTAATAAATGAAAGTGCAATTTTCTGGCACAAAATAATAGGGGGGGAACAGCACAAAATATTTGATCTGAACATTTGGGCCACCTTAGTAGTGGTGTCTTGTCAACGGTGAGTTAATTTGTGAATTGTGACACTTCAGCTATAGTGAAACAAGGAAATGTCCTAGATTTCACATTGAAATATTAGATTTCATGCCTGTGTATAGCTACTGCCCATGTGAAATATTAAGTGATTGTAAGAAAATTGAGTGAGCATTTTGCTTCACTGGAGTTAATGTAGATTCTGCTAAACACCTGATTTAATCTTTGGTCGTATAATTATTTTGATTCCTCACAATTAAGTAGTGTTTTTATACGACCTTCCTTTGGGTTTTATCTCATCTTAAGATCTATAATTCCTCGTGATAATGCACAGAACATTAGATTGTGCTCACTTCTGATGCTGAAAAGGACTTAGGAAGCTCTTTTCACCCATTGGACAATAAACTGTGGCTGTCTTCTTGCTGTATCTTAAGCCCCTTGATTATTCTAATGTGAAGTGCTTTTATTGTTATAAGTTCATTTCCCAGACAGTTTATGATACATGTTCACAAAAAGTTAAATAATGCATTCTGTCACTAAGCAACCTCGGAATATTATTTTGAACTCTTTAGACCTTGTTTTCCTCATTTAAAAAAGTTTTAAAGTATTTGATGCTTAAAAAATTAGGCTATTATTATAAGACAGGAAAACAAAGTTATAAGCAATAACATTTTCTAGCACTAAATAGACTCATAAAATAAATTGGAGGGTGACATATTGCCTTCTAATTATGGCTGAATAAGCTTCAAATGGAAACAAAACATGAGCTGGGGCTCATGTACTCTGGCTTGCTGGACCAGCCATTGCTTTATTCCCCTTTTTTGGCTTCCATGTTTCCCAGCTCCTTGAAACTGGACTAATTGTACTTTTCACTTATCTCTCAGACCAAGGTTGTTTCTAGCCAGATCTAGAGGCAACATGCTCCCTCCCATCTCTGTTTTATTTAGGGACAGAACTGAACATGTAACATGAAGATGAAATAAAAAATTATAAGCTTATAAAAGTGATAAAAATAGCACACATCACAGTCAAGTCAAAGAAAATAATTTTATACTAGTTAACTACCCAACAACAATTTAATATATTTTTTGCATTTTCTGGCTTTATAGTTTTTGAATGACTAGAGGTGATAACATGATAATACCCCTTTCTCTAGGTCCTGGTGACTTGATATTTCTTTTCATGGGGCTGATTGAAATGTGTGTTGTTTTTTTTTCCTTTTATTATAAACTGTTTAGAAACCTTTCATATTTATAACTCACTATTGGAAACAAGATGTAAGTTTTTAGAATTATTGGTCAAGTCTCAAAATCCTCTATTCCAAAATGCTTTCTGTCCCTTTATCTTTGTGTCAGAATTTCAAGTGCTCTGGCTTATAGCTGATAAGAGTATTCCAAGAAGCCAACCATACATTTGGCAATAAACAACTTTTGTAGAGTGACCAAAACCACATAATTATCTCACTAAATTGTAATTAAACGTATCCCTAACTTAACTTCCTCTTAATATTGTTACAAAATTACCCACAGCTATGCTGAAGCCACTGGATATAAGAGGAGGTACGATGAAGGGGAAGAGGCGTTAGAAAGTGATGTGGTCCCATCTGCAAAAATGTCTGTCTTTGGCAAATTTTACAAAACTACATGACAATGTGAACACCTTGCACATTTCTACCAGGACCTTGAAAGAAAACTATGCAAGTGAGGGGTCCTGAAGCTGCAGTTTCATCAGTTTCCCAGTAAAATTTCCTCTGTTCCCACCCTTCAGGTTTGTGCAGGTGACTCCTGATCCCTGAAGTCTCCTGCAAGGTCAAGAACTATTCCCAGAAGCATGACAGAGCCTGGGGCCTTGGTACAGATTTTATTTTTGTCATTCCTGGGGTGTCACCTCATGAACATAGATTCTCATACTTCGTTAATAAAATAATCATCAAATTGACACATAGATGTCTACTTTCTTCAGTCTTGTTATGTTGTGTTTTTAATTTGTAAATCCTTCTGTGTCCGCATTATCATTTCGTTTGCTACAAGGAAGCTCTGCCAACTTCTCAGGTTGGCCCTTGTTTCTTCTTAAACCCAGGTGGCCAGGATATTTTGGGACTACCCAGGCTCAATGGTTGCAAAACTTTTGTATGAAAATTTATTTTTAGTCCTTCTTGAGCTGAGTGACTTGCAATTCTCCACACACAATTAAAGAATGTATTAATATTAATAGAGGTAAAAAAAATTATTAGAGTTAAAATAATTTTATTTTGTAATATGCACCTTTGTCAACATTATATAAAAGCTAATATTCATTTGAACTTTTACTCTTGAGAGTACCTGAGAGGGAAACTGATGTTTAGAGAAGCTAAAATCATGAGATATACAATTTGGTGCCCATTCTCTACAAACAGGATTTCTTATCTAGAAAATAAAGTCAGAATTGGAAGAATCATCTGATTTTTATCTATCTATCTATCTGTCTATCTACTATCCATCTATCACTCATCTATATAATTCTCCTTATTCATGGGAGTTATACTATATAAGGTTGCTGCAAACACTGCATTAGTGAGGACTGAGCTTTTGGTCCTAGAGGAAGCATAGGGTTAGGGTTCTACAAGCTTCTGGTCCCAGCAATTTCATTACTGATCAATACATAATCGTGTTTTATGTACATTTATTTTTAAAGGCATTTTATTTAGTATGTATTGTTGATTAACTAATATTGAACTCACAGCCACCAGTGCCAGAACTCACATGTGAATGAAGCTTTTCCAATATCAACACTTTCTCTGTAAGGCACATCACAGCCTTCCTGCTCTTTAGAACACTAGATAATACTTCAGTACTATGATTGTGGGCAATTTTAAACAGAAAAATCACCAATAAAAAGCACAAAACTGGAAAAAAACACAAAAGAAGGCTTGTTTATAGTATGAAAGTTGAAACAGAAAGGCAGTGTTGCTTTTTTAGCAGAGAACATATTCATCAAGTTGTCTGGATGTTTTCACCTCTCTGCACACATCCAGGAATGTAATGAAAGCACATTAAGTGTTGACTTTGGGGTTGCAGATACATTTTAAGTTGATGAATTTCCAAATATGTAAGCCATAAATAATGAGAATCAACTGTGTATGTGCACATCACACACGCACACACACAAACACACACACACACACCCATTTCCATCAGTATCCGCTGCCCTCTTGATGCTTGGGAGACATGTGGGTGATGCAGAGAGAGAGACTGTCTCTCCCTGGTCATGGATACACAGGATCTCACCCTCACTGTGGGTAAGGGAGTGGGTGGAAAGAGCGACTACTTCTATCATCTGTTTGGTGGTTGCACATCCATATCTTCTTACTCAGGGTATAGGTACAGAAATAATTTATGGAAAAGAGAGAAGTTTTTAAAGGAGCCTTTTCCATAATTCCATATATAAACAGAACCACTCAATTAGGGAGTAAGCCTTCCATGAATGCAGGAATTAGGAATAATAATAGTAAATAGGAATAGTAAACTTTAATTAGTGGATTTTGATCTGGATGATCAAAAATTTCAGTTTACCATTTGTTGACATAGGAATAAGGAGTAGAAGAAGTTGTGTGGGACTTTAAAAGTATCTCGGTACTTCTCCGTTGCTTCAGGGAAGGCTGAAAATCTGCTTCCCTTCACCTTAGTCCTTTGGCTCTGCTTCTTTTCCTGGGAGTCATAAAAAGACAATCTAATTCTTCTTGCAAATAAAAGGACAGCACATATTTAAGGATGTCACCTACTCTCACTCTTCACTACTGAGAAACTTATTCTTAACTAAAAGCTCCTTTACCATGTGCTGCTATTATGCCATTTCACAACCATCTTTCACATGCCGACTTGGCTTTTTGCACTCAGGAGTAGGACTTTATGTGAGTTCCAGATAGACTTGGTTCTAAACCCTCAACCTCTTTCTGGACTGAATACCTTTGCTTACCTCCACCAGCTACTTCTCCAGAAGTCATTGTTAATATTTTGATAAAACATTTGTTAAGATACTGTTGCATACTTCTGGAGGCATGAATGCTGCTAGCCCATATGAGGCCTTCATGCAACATTAGAAAAATATGTGTCTTTAATTATGACCAAAAAAGAGATTATTTTCAAAAATAAAAATAGTAATGGCACACACAAAGTTCTGCACATCAACTTTTTGCACTTAATAGAAAATTCAATATTTAAAATTTTGCTTGAGAAAGGATCTCACTATGTTGGCCAGGCTGGTGTCAAACTCCTGCGCTTAAGCAATCTTCCTGCCTCAGACTACCAAGTATCTAGTACTACACACTCAAAGTTTAATTGCAGTAAATGAGTACTTTAAGTTACTCGAATTAAAATAATTTTAATAAAATATTTGCATATCTTACATTTTTGGGCACAGAAATCTTTATTACATTTTCAATGATTTTTATTATGTTTACTTTCTAAAAAAATCATTACCTTTTACCTTCTTTCTTATATTTTTACTTTAAGAATTTTCTAATAAGTTTAAGAATTTTCTAATAATTTTAGATATATATTATGGGTTCCTCTGGCTTTTAATACTGGCAAAATAAAATGCATTCCATATGCCATAAAGTATTCAAAAATGTGATCCATAAATTATTACTGTGAGACTATTGCAATATAAGAAATCATAATAGATATTTTATAATTTATTTATAGTTTTTAAAGTATATTTTATATTTATCAGTAAATTTCAATAATCATTTTTATTTTTATTTAGGTTTAGTAATTTATGTTCATTGTAAATCTTCAAATTACAAATGCCATTTCATCCTAAGCATAAAAAACTATAAGTTTCATTGCATATCATAACCATATATTTTAAAGATGAACATTTTATAACTGATATAAAAAATTATTTATAACTTAAATTGTGAGTCATAGGTGGGACAGCTCAGTACAAACAATCTTCTTCTTCCTGTCTCTAGTATTTTCTATGCTGGAGAAATTCCTATCAAGTATCAAGATATTTTGTGATTTTCTATATAAAGATATATGCACATATATACAGATATATACACATATATATAAGATATATATACAAATATAGACACATATATAGACATATATATGTACAGATATAGATACATATATACAGATCTATAGACTATATATATAGATATTTATACATGTAAGTTATACATGTATATATAGAAATTGATTAGTTTTTATTTAATTGTTTTAAATTCCTTTAATTACTTAGGGTACTATATGCACATTGAATTTTAGCACCTACATAATTTTATTCATAAATTAATTATATTGGAAATATTACAGGTTTATTGCACTATTTATGAAGCATTCTAGAAAAACAGTTGATCTAGAATTTTGTCACACTTCTAACTTTTTTTATTCATAATTAAAAAATAAGGGAATAAATTGATATACCGAGAAAGCGAATGGATGAATTCAGATTATGGGCTACCCACCAGTTCCTGCAATAAGATAATGGCATAAATGAAAGTGTGAGAGGGGCATGGAGTAGGCAAGGCTGCACTTGAAAAAAAGATCCCAAGTGATAAAACAATGATTATAATAAGTGAAATTTGTTTATTTTTAATAGCTTTAATGAGTTATAATTTATATATTATAAAATTTCCTCACTGTAAGTATAATATGTGATGATTTTAAATAATTTTTTAGGATTGTACTGGCCTCATCACCACTAAATCTTAGCATAGTTCCACCTTCCTGCAAGTTTTCTAGTGTTGTTTGCCAGGAATCCATGTCCCCACTAGTGCCCAGGCAGCGTTGATCTGATTTCTGTTTTTTTTTTTTAGTAATTTTATTGGATTATAATTATGTACATTGGTGCAATCATAGGGCACGATTCATATACATTCAGAAATATTTTGATTGTACTGTTACAGATATCCTTCATGGCATTTTCTTGATCACTATATAAAGACACTGATACTCTAACTTTAATAAGTTTCACCAGTACCCTGCTAAGATGCACCGTAGGTGTGTTCCCACTAATTGCCATCCCTCCACCGATCCTCCCACCTCCCCTCCCCTCCCTTTCCCCTTTCCCTGTATTCCTGTGCTATAATTGGGTTTTAGCCTTCATATGAAAGCTATAAATTAGCTTCATATTAGGGCTGAGTACATTGGATACTTTTTCTTCCATTCTTGAGATACTTTGCT
>CAUYON010039547.1:0-21037 GCA_963573935.1 Arctocebus calabarensis | reverse complement strand
CACACTTATGGTGCATCTTAGAAGGGACAGGTGAAACCTACTAAATGCAGAACACAAATGTTTTCACATAATAAACAAGAAAATCTCATGAAGGTTATGTTGAACAGTTGGATGAAAATATTTCAGATTGTATATGAAGCCTGCACACTGTACCCCATGATTGCACTAATGTACACAGCTATGATTTAATAAATAAAAAAAAAGAAATAAAATGAAATCCTGGAAGCTGATTTGCTATCCTAAATAGTGAGCTTGTGTTTCACCTTTTGAAGACTCTGTTCAGAGCTATATTCTAACAGTACATACATTCCAACATGCATCTGTACAATGAGATGTTATTCTCAATTTAAAACTACCAACTAAATTGCAGTTATGTTATGATTTGAACACAGTAACTCATAAAATTTCCCTCCAAACTAGTAGATTCTATAGCCTTCTCTATCTGGCCAAGTGACACCATAATATACTTGAACCATCTTTCTGTCTCATTCCAGGAATCTACTTGATTCTACTTTCAAAATATAACTAATTCTAACCATCTATCACTCTTCTGCTGACACTCCCTTTACTCAAGTCATCCTCATCTGGACTAAAGTAATGGACCAGATGCTCCTTTTCCTGCTACTCCTCTTCCCTCTCTGGAGGCTTGTGTGCATGTGACTGCTAGGTTAATGTTCTTCAAAATAGGTCAGACCATGTTTTGCTCAAAATCCCCCAATGGTCTCCCTTCTCATTCAGAGCAAATGATAATTTTTTATAAGTTACCCAGAAGACTCAATATAATCTGACTCCTCTTGACGTTGCTGATCTTACCTCCTTCCACTCCCTCAACCTTCTCTGCTCAGAGTCCACTACCCCCTCACTGGTGCTCAAACAAGCCCAGCATGCTCCCATGCCAGGGTATCTGCACAAGCTCTTCTCTGGCTGGAATGTTCTTTTCTCAGTGAGATAATTGGTCAGTTCCCTCACTTCTTTTAGGCCTTTACTCAGAATTTATATTCCCTCTGAAGCTTTCCCTGCCACCTACTTAATCTCCCTTCAACATTTTACAACCCCCTCATCTACTTTATTTTTTCTCCTTAGTGAATGTCATTGCCTCTCACATGATCTAGTTTATTCTGTATCTCTTCCACATAGAACGTAAGTTCAATGAGGACAGATATTTTTTTTCTCACCATTACATTCCTAGAACCCAGAATGGTGACTGACACTGACTGACACATTTTAGATGCTTAAAAAACATGTGTTCAATGACAAATAAATGAATTAATAGTTGTCCTGCTCAAGAAGGAACTTTTTAGTTTCTCTATAATAGGTCTTCTATTGAAAGCTTCTAAAGGTCCCGTAGTTTTCTGGTTAAATAAATTTAAAATATAGAATGCTCATAAATATATTAATAATGTTCATCATGAACTGTATAGAAGATAAAATCTGAACTATAAACCTTGTACAAGAGATACAGTTCATCTACTACTTGAGTGTTTTAAAGAGGAAGTGTATGATTTGCAAAGATCCACAGAAAAGAAACTTAAAATAGCCAAAGAAATGCAATATCTTTCATCACTGAAACTTTTTCTTATATTCAGGCAAGACTGAAAAAGGTTATATCTTTGTTTATAAAATCATTACTGCATGACTAAAGTGAGCACAAAATTATCCAATTATCCAAGATGTTTACATAAGGGACAATTTTTGAAGTAATAGAAAACGAATTAGGCTAAAAATCAAGCCTTATTATTTTGCAAAGCAATAAAAATACAGAATTCATTAAGAATACAGAGCAAAAAAGGTAGAAAATAGAAACAAATTAAGAGGAATTTAAAAATACATGAGTAAAATTAGTTCATAAGTGGTATTTAAGAAAGAAGAGTATTGAGGATCCTGTAAGTTTAGAGGTTCATGTCATGACGAACAACTACCAAATAATCTCACTAAATCTTCCTGATGCCCCTGTTGAGATAGAAAATATCTGCACCTTTAGTCTGACTAACTGTAATAATTTTTTATGTTCTTAAGTCTAAATATCTCAGCTCCATCTGGTTCAGCTGCACTTATGTAGACCCTGCTTCAGTTTCTTAAATAACAAAAATATTTTACTAGGGAAATAAAAATAGCAAATGCTGATCACTGGTTATGTGTTGTGAAAGAACACATTGCTTATAACTATAGATAAATATTGAGTCCTGATGAGTTGAAGTTTATGATTGCTCACAAACCTAATCTTCTACGCATATGGCATAGTAGAGCGAATCCATGTAAGGAGTGATACACCTTGTAATCAAGCAATGCAAATAAATAAGATAATCAACACAAAATCAATATGAAAGTAAAAATGAAATATAAAGCAATAATCAGAAGTCTGAATGTGACTGGTGACATAACTCATTTAAATATTTTTTCTCAAATATGGCTTATGATTGGAATTATCTAGGGAGATTTTTTTAAACTAAAAATTTCCCCCTCAAGTTTCTAATTCAGAGATTGGAGTTAGGATCTTAGAACATTGATAAATTATTAATATAAACATTTGGAAAATTAGTAGTTACGATACTGTGCTGTGTTAATGCTTCTATCAGTTGAAGTCACTACTGATCCTTTAAAACAATGCAAAAAGAATGATGTTTAATCTGAAATGCTTATCAACTACTTTTCAAAAACCATAATAATAATTTTGCTTAAAGAGTATAGTGACACAACTTTGAAGAAGCCAGCAATATCTGAGGCTTATGCCTTTGTGGCGTAATGTAAAACCTACTTGGGAGGAATCTCTCAGACTGTACCAAGTCATTAGACTGTAAGCCTCAGCCCTTCCCTTAAAATAGCCAATCATGGTGGTTAAGACAAACACAATAAAAGCAAGTATCAAATTTAAAACGCTCACAAAGAAAAGAAGTTGGTCTATAAATTTCCACATTGCTTGTCTGGATGTGGAAATTTAACAAGATTTTAACAAGATTTCTTAGAATTGCAAAACTTTACTTGTTCTTCAGTTTCTGTCTAAAGAAAAATATAGATGTCTCTATTTGTTACCCATCCTCATAGAACCTGCTCTGCCTGATACTCAGTGGCTGCAAAATCTCAATATCCAGTCTTATACACTCTGCGTTTTCTAATTTCAAAGGTAAACCTCTGATTATCAATAGGGATATGACAATAATAACCATAAATGACTGTATAAGTTGGCACTTTTTCTGTTACAACTGACAATGCAAAATGCATTTTATGCCCATAGAGCTAGAAGATAGCTTGGAGCTCATTTGGATGCAAAAGCTTAAATGCTGTCATCCAGATCAGATTCTGTTTTTTTATTTAATTCATCAATATACATTTCAACATTTATATAAATACTTAGTTCAAAAACCAAAACATGACAAGTATAATTGATGATGTATACATCATTGGTCCTATCCTATTTCCCATTCTTCTTTACCATCCAAATACTAATAATTAACTTGTTTGGTGTTCATACTTTTGGTGGTTTTGTATCTAATTTGTAAACAAATAAACATAGTAGTTTTGCATGTCTCAAATATGGTTCTTAGAATATATATATTATATATATATATATATATATATATATATACACTCTTTGCAAACTTTTTTGTGCTCAACATATTGGTGAGAGTTATGGAAGTATGGCTTGCAATTTTGGAATATATTTAAAAACATTTTTATAGCCAAATATATAAAGTGATTTGAATTTTGAGAAACTGGTTTTAGATTTGTTTTTTTCATATTAGTTTATCTACTTTGAATTAATTTTTGTAATTAAAAATTGATTTAAATTTTTCTTCACATGGTTAAAATTTCCTTACCCTAGAAAGAATCATATGGCCAGGGAAATAGGATGAACTAATTGACCCTGCTTTGGGTCACATGATCTACTCCTACAATTAAAAAAGTAGATTTCTACCTAGAACACATGAACTGAGAATGGAGAATGTTTGGATCTTGAATTTCCACTTTGAAAGCAGGATGATTAAACTATCGAAGATAGTGACAAAGTGTTTCTTTTTCTTTTCTTTTTTTTTTTTTTTTGAGGTTTTCGTCTACATTAGTCAAACCAATTCAGTTTATAGAAACAAGAATTTATAAAATATAGGAATTTTCCTCAGGAATAAAGAATACAAATTGCTACAAGTTCTCTAATGTATTTTATTACAAGTCTATATTTAGAATAACCAAATGGGTAGCAAATAATAAAACTTCATTTAGAACCATAAGATTTTATTTAGAAAATAATACCACTTGTCAAGCACTTGGCTACATATTTCTCATTTATTCCAAATAAAACCTTAAAATGGACAGCCTCATTCTCTCATAGAGCTCCAGTTAGATCGCATCCACAGCAGAAAAAACACAAGCTAACTTCCTAGAATTATTAATCCAATTCTATCATTATAAAATATTAAGAGAAACCTCTGGTCACCAGACATCTGAAAGATAAAAACAGCAACAGGAAGGTAATGATCAAGACTAAACACAAAACAATACCAACAGAAGCCAACAAAACCCTGGTGTCGGGGGGAAGCTTAGGGAGGGAGCAATGTAAATAAAACACACAACAGCCTGGGCATGGTGGCTCAGTTTGTAATCCCAGTGCTTTTGGAGGTTGAGGCCTGAGGATCACTTAAGACTAGGAGTTTCAGACCAGCCTGGTCAACATTGTGAGACCCTCACCTTTATAAAAAAAAAAAAAGTTAACCATGCATGGTGGCACACTGGCAATTCTAGCTGCTCAGGAACCTGAGGCAGAAGAATCACTTAAGCCTAGGAATTTTAGGATTCAGTGAGTTAGCATTGAAACAGAATGAGACCTCTTCTCTTAAAAAACAAAATAGTAATCTTGGTAGCCTGATGGCCTCAAAATCATACAGTAAAATGTGACCAAAAAATGAATTTAATGGAGTATAAACTGAAAGATAGGAAGAATGAAAACAAAAGACAGGATTAATTACCAAAGAAACCCAACATCCAATTTATAGATGTTCCAGACAGAGAATAGAGAACATAGAAGGTTAAAAAAATTATATAACAAAAAGTAGAAAAACGTATCTGAGAAGCCATAAGAATTTGAATGCAAAGCACCCTTAGAATATAAAAAGAGCTAGTTCTATACTCAATATAGTACAGTTTCAGAAAATAGAAAACAAATGATTTAAACACTTTTATTGAAATAAGTATAATGCACATACAAGCAAATGTGAATACTAATGGCCTCAAATTTGAAATCAGCAATACTGCATGTCATAAAACTTCTAGAAATTTATATTTACATTATAATTCTATTGTTGATACAAACTATTCATCTAACATAAGATTGCAATAAGTGAATTTTAATATATAATAATAAATACTTTACTCTTCATAGCTTTCTTTATGTGTGTGAGGAAATAGAAAGACACAGGCTATAAGAAACTGTAATAAAAAAGAATTTCCAAAAGATGCCTACACAGCTGGCCTGGAAAGATGTGGTTCCAAATTAGAATACGATGTCAGTGTGTTACGACCAAAACTATCTTCAAGAGAAGGTACAATACGTTCCCCTCAACAGACAACCTTTGCAGAAGTCTATAATTTTTTAATGAAAACAAAAAAAATGAAGTTAGAAGTTACTCCAGATAAAACTAAAAATTAAGACATGGTTTTGATCAATTGACATAATACAAGGAAAGAGAATCCATGTGAACTTGATATTAGAAACAATCTGCTTAGATGTCACAAGAGTTATGATATTAGATAAGCAAAAAAGGAAATCAAATCATGGCATACCAATTAGCTTTGTAGGAAGCAGCATTGCCATAATCATAAGGCCAATAATAAATAATGATTTTCAGCCCTGAGAATCAATTTATAAACAAAAAAGGAACAATAGTTATCTAAAAGGTATTTTTTTGGCAATGTAAAGTTATCACTGATAGCTACTGATCATCAATGAGAAGTTACAGAAAACACAAGGGGATAGAGTATTAATGTCCTTATCTACATAATAGGAAGATGAGAGAAATGGCCTAGACTTGCTAGGACAAGAAATAAAACTTTATGTATATACTTTAATCGTTAGTAACCCAATGGATAATTAAAGATGACTTAAACATTTATATTTAGAAAGGAGATGGAGGGATAGGTAGGAGTTAACACTGATAAACTAAATCTCCATTTCTTTGAAGAGATGATCAAATACTGATTACTCATAACCATGGATGCAATCACCAGAAGAAATGGAAACACTAAAACAATTATGGTTCAGTATGGAAGGTGGTTTAATGGATTGTTGCTTTGTTTCACTTTTCTTTTAATGATATGTATTTTTATAATGTGTTTGGACTCATTGCTACTTTTTAAATTGGATTTAAATTAAAAAAATATAGAAACCATAAAACAAGACAGTTGATGGAGAACAAAGATAAATAGGTTACTTAGCCTAAGTCCACACATAACTACTAATATGTGTCATGGAGCTCTGCCTCATTGATTCAGAAAAGAATAAAGTTGTTGGGGCTGTGAAGTGGATTAATGGGCTTTTCTTGCTTGACAGAGGGTTTCAGAGAGAAAAATAAATACCTCTGAAATGGGTAATGAGAGGACTGTATTGGTTACAAGAAACTCTAACAGTTATCTCATTATTTTTATAACTTACTGAGTAGTGGTTTTAATGAAATGTTAACAAAATATTTTGGCATAAATATAAAAGCAATGTAATGTGTAAAAGAACATTTTTTCCATTAGAAATTATCACCTTTAAAAAATCCAGATAGAATGTTATTAAAATAATAATAACATTATTATCCAGTAATACATTTTATGCTCAAAGCAAATATCTTTCTGTATTATCAAAATATATATGCTGGGGTATTTTATAGGTGTAATTTCTACTTCTTTTTAAAATTTTAAGTTTTTAACATGTTTAATAAAATATAAATACATATATCCTACTTTCTAATTTTCTTTGATAGTCTAAAAAGAGAGATTATAACAATGTCGGCTTTTAATGAAAATCACTCTTACAAGACCACTAATGAACTACTTGGTATTTTTAATGTAACTGTAGGTATCCTTATTTATAATGATGTTTCTCTATAACATTCCTTGATTATTAATATTCCTTAAATTATGCATTATCCTTTTAAGAAGCTTTAAATGATTCCATTTTATTCTTCCAAAGCCACTGTTGTCAATTTTAAATCAACTTTGATTTTCTAAAAAGCAAGATTATGATTATTTGAATTATTCATCAAATTTTTAAAACATTTATTTCATAAAGGTAAGGTAAGTATTTTGACTTTCTGTCCTATATATTCAATAATATTTTTTGTTTTTAAGATAAATATAAAATATAAGAAATGCTTTGAATTTCTTCCTTGGTGTGAGTTATAGATGGACTTTCTTTAAACAATGGTTTGATATTCTTGTAATGCTCTGAATATTTACCTAAAATTTCTACATTTCTACTGTATTTTTAAGTTATTTAAAACATTTATATGTATGTAATAGTCAGGCATACTGATTTTAAGAGACAGGCTAACTATTCAAGATATTTTAAGGAATGAGAAGTTATTGTTTTTTAATATTTGGAATTTAGAAATCTGAATTAATAAATGAATCTAATTTGATTAGAAATAAAACTGAATCTAACACAATAGAAAATGGAATATGTATTTTAAATTTAGTTTCATATTTTCACTAAAGTAAAAAGTGTCCTGTGTATTAGTGGAATTACTATCCTGCTAAGAGCTATGTGATGTTCATGATTAAAAATTGAAAAATAGAAAGGGGGCTCAGATGGCAGACTAGAAGAAGCCTGCACAACATTGCTCTTATGGAGAAGATCAAAAGTGGCAAATATCAAATCCTGCAATTCCTCTACTAGATAGATGACCAAATGACCAAAAATCATTTTACAACAAAGACATTTGCACCAGAATGTTTATTGCTGCCCAAATCATTTTAGTCAAGACATGGACACAGCCTAAGGGCTCATAGACCCATGAATGGATTAACAAATTGTGGTATGTGTACACCATGGAGTACTATGGAGCCATAAAAAGATGGAGACTTCATATCTTTTATGTTGACTTAGATGGAGCTGGAACATATTGTTCTTAGTCAAATATGTCAAGTAAAGGGAAAAAAGTATCCAAAGTACTCAATACTACTATGAAATCAATATATAATCACTAAGCATTTATATGAATGGTAAAACATAACTATAGTCCAGAAAGTAGAAGGGAGGAAGAAAGAGAGGGGAGGGGAGGCAGGAGGAGATAGGGTATTTGGGAGGATGCCGATGGTATGGTACATTTCAAAACTATTAAGAAAAGAGTATAATTGTGATGGATGTGTTACTTAGTTCAGTGTAAGCATTTCACATTGTGTATTGAAGCAGTACACTGTCCCCCATAAATGCATCAATGTACACACTTATGATTTAATAAAAACAAAAAGCAGTGGCAAATAAATATCCTCCTTTGGATTGATTATCTCAGCAAAAGCATTGGGAATCCACAGGGAGATGTATAGGAGACAGAAGTGAAACAACCTGCTCAACAGATCAGGGGTAATTAGGGAAGATGCTCACACATGGGAAATGGACAGAGGATAGAATTTCAGGCTCCACATTTTCACCGAGGACACTGATACCTGAGCAATAGGAAGGCCCTTCCACTTCAGCAGGCCTCCTGCCTCAGCTTCCTCTGTATCTGGGACTACAGGTGTGCCCCACAGGTCTGGCTAATCTTTGAACTTTTTGTACAGTCCAGGTCTTCCTATGTTGCTCAGGCAGGAAGTCTCTGCCTCAAGTGATCCTCTTGCCTTGGAATTATAGCCATGAACTGTCGTGCTTGGCCTACATTTCTTTATAGTCAGTTCTAGCTAGGAGACTAAGCTCTTGCGGGAGGAATGCAGACTAGGGTAAGGTTTTCCGCTTGACTGCTTTTCTCCTACAAACCCTCTCATGTAACTGTGGGCGATATCCTGTTTTCTAGCCAGATCCAGAACACAAGGTGGGAAGTGCTTGGACCCCCAGAGGACTACATAGTTCAGAGCCCTTTATTGCCTTATATTATATTGTAACATGAGGAATATATATGTGTTTATTATATAAAACCACTGAAATTTCAGGTTTCTTATGGCAAGTAGCCTATCTTCATTCTATAAAAGTGTACCAAGTCACCACGTAATATAGCAACATCAACACCTCCAGATGTAAAATCGAAAAATCTAAACCATAGCCCTGAATCTGCCACCTGTCACATAAACAGCTGGAGCTAGCATCAACAGTATTACTTCAGATGAGCCCCTCATGGGGAACATCATTGCTTAATGATATTACTAATAGAAACCCATGTAATAGTTACTCTTTGTTGAATATCCATTAAGTTGCTTATAAAGCTAAACAGATGTTAAGTGTTAAGTTAATTCCACAGGTAGAAACAAAAAAACATATTGGCTCAAAGATTTTCAAATGGCATAGCTTCCAAGCAGCAACAGTGATGTTAGAAATCTCATTTTTCGGGCTCCTGCTGCCTTTTTATGACTCCCAGAAAAATCCTCCACAGCCTCCATGCCTTAGTTTCCTCATCAGAAAAGGGAGATGATTAGATCAGAACAACTTTAAAGGCTTTTTGACTCCAAGATTTCTTTATGAAAAAAATAAAGTCAAGAAAATACACAGATGTTGGCTGGCATGCTCATATTTGTGCCAAGCTATTACAACTCTAGGGTATCTCCTACAGGACTGTATGGAGAAAGATCGTGGTTTCACACACTAATAATCTTTCTTTTATCATCTGTCTTTCTCTCCTTTGCTTCTGACACCCTCCCCCATCCTCTGTAACTTACAGCAATCCATAATCAGACGTATATCAACTATAGGAGGGCTGAGGAACTTTACACCTCCCAAATTTTACATATTTCTTAAGAAATAAGATATTCATATAGCTGTAATCTTTAATAGGAAGACTGTTTTATAAACAGGGATAGTGATCTCAATACGAAGTTCTTTGGTGAGTTCTTCGGTCATCTAGAGTGAGCCCTGAAGGGTGGGATTTGTATATCTGGAGCAGGTGCACAAGATAGTGGGTAACAATCCAGTCAAAGGAAGCAGAATAAGTTAGACAGTCATAAGGATAGAAAGCATGAGGAAAAACAGTCAATTTGGGACACATTCTATGTGGTCTTCTTTTCTACTCCCCAGCTTTAAAAACATAAGTGTTTGTTTTTATACACATACATATTGCTCTTAACCACAATAGCCACTTGTCTAAACACTAACAAACATTTGGTTGTTTAATCCTCATGCAGTGTTATAAGGCAGATCTACTCTTTTAAGTCCCCTATCACAAGTGAGGAACTAAAGGCCAGAGAGGTGGAACAGCTTATCCAAGATCATATACAGGCTGAGAATTGGGAAATATATACTAAGCTCAAGCATATATCCTAAATCTGAGGAACCATATCTACCATATCCAAATTCTTACAGCATGACATAAATTTGGGAAATCATCTAAGTAGATGTAATTGTTAAAATACTGGAGAGAGTTCAATGCCTGATTTTCAATGTGTACAGAATGCTGGAGAAAGAACCAAGAGTAAGACTCTGGAAATAACTTTTAGAAACAAAAGAAGCACACAGAGTCATAGAGTCCATAGAATTGGAAATAAAAGCAAGACAAACGAGGACCTCCACTGAGATACAAATTTCAGGGAAAAGAGAGGCGAACAGCAACCTGATCCACAGGTGCTATGACACAAGTGCTAATAGCCCACCACACACTCGGCCATATGATTTGTTTGAGAACAATACAGAGATGAGTAAGTAGGTAATAACAAAAGGTAGATAATGAATCTAAATTTATAAGGGAGAAAATGTTACAAATAGTGCATGAGTTGTGCTGAAATATTCAGGAATTTTTTTTTTTGCAAAAAATCTCTTAGTCTTCAGCTAATAAAAAAGAAGGATTTGACCAAGTGATTTCTATTAAGGCTTATAATCTTTGCAGATCATTGGCTGCACAAGGAGAAAGGAGATAATCTGAAGATGGTGTATTTCTTAAAGCAAATGTTTACTGTGAGTATGCTGAGTGATTCAGCTTTTCTGACTTCCACAGCAATCGTAGGACCCATCTCTAAGGGAGACATGCAAAACTTCTTACAGAAAGCTAAGTAAAACTCAAATCTAGTGAATTTTCTTCTTTATTTTCTAATTTCACCTTTTAAGTGGGCATCCTCATGACTCCTAGAAAGGCTCTGAAGGCTAAAATTACCACTGAATGCTGCTTTTCTTATGTCAACCCTTAATTTTGACCTCTTTTATTCCCTTATGATCCTGGGTTCAGACATAGCCATCAAGTGCTTGGGGTGACCAAATGTGAACCTCTGCTATTTGCCATCATTTGATGTAATTTCAGTGTCAACTTGTTCACTTTTAAAATGTCAGCAACACTTGTTCAAAATGAATCAAACAAAACTTTGGTTGTTAGGGCATTCCAAGAGATCACAAAGTAAGAGCTAAATACTTATGGGTATGTGTTCCAAAGAACATCAGAGAAAGGAATAACAGCACTGAGGTGGCAAAAACTATTAAAAATGATATAATAATCTCTACATCTCCCTACCTAAAACTTAGGATATATGATGTCCTAAGAACTAATGGAAGTGAGAGAGTCCTAAACAAAATAGATCTCAAAAGGTACTTAATTTAACCCCCAATATGTGTGAATATTCTTGAATGGTATAGTATAATATTCTTTTAAAATAATAATATTTATCTTATTATAGTCTTTGGAATATTTCTTCTCTTTCTATAACTTATACACCTATGTAACTTTCTACCCAGTGAGTTTTGCTTCCCCAATTTGAAGCCATTTTGCCAATCTGTCCTGCAGCTGGGGCTCAGGTATGTGAGTTTTGCAGTTGAGCTAGTCAGATATAGCAGGTGCTTGAATAACATTTGTTGGTTCAATCTTGTTTAATGTTGATGAGAAAAATAATTGATTCCCATCAGAGGGATACTGTCTGCATAAGTTTTCTTTGGAAACCCTGGTTTCATCCCCTACCCCAAATATGTGCACATGAGGTGAATTGATGTGTGTAAGTTTTCCTAGTACTGTGTGGGTATGTGTGCGAGTGCATCCTGCAATGGAATGGCATCCTATTCAAGGCTGATTCCTGCCTTGCACCTGATCTGCCAGAATAGGCTCCCTACACCTATAATCCTGAACTAGAATAAGCAGGTTAGAAAATGAATGAATGCATGAATACAAATGATTGTAAAATAATTTATAAGGTCTACAATAAACAATGCTACCTGAAATTGTGTAGCAAGCCTAGCATATTTGTGCTTGTTTCTGAACTGTGTGCTGAAAGGAAGTACTCCATACAATTTTTGCTTTACAGACATTTATTTCTTTATTTAACCCACCATCATCACTCATTGATTGACCAAAAATTAGTAAAACAATTATCTTACATGGTTTTATTATCTCTCTTAAATAGAGTGGCTACGACTATATTGGAGAGTTGCAGGACCCTACAATAGCTGTAGGGTCTTCTCTGAAGTATCCTGTCCTATAATGTAAACAAAAATGTTGGCTGTCCAGCTGAACCACAACTCTTTGCCCTCTTGAAAAACACAGATGTCTCAATTCCTTTTATATAGTTTATTTTTTCTCAAGTCAGATAGGTTTTCCTTTGTGCAATTAGGAATATTTACCTTTAAATAGCAAATTTGAACTATTGATTTTGGCAATGTATAAATATACTTATAATAAAGACTATGCTCTTCCTACCACTGTGCTGATTTTGCCCAGACCATTTTCTTTCTCTCAAACCACTCTGGAAATGAAAAGAATCTGGACTTCCGTTGGCTTCATTAATTTGTGTATTCATTCAGTTGTGATGTAATAAACATCTACAATGCTTACTATGCACCTACAATCCAATGCATAATGATGAAAAAAACCTCTTTGCTGGACTTCATTAAATTTCTAGAGCTAGTGATAAATTAAGAAATTAATACACCTGAAACAATAATATTATATCAGGTAATTTAGGATATGATTAATTAATTACAGGTTGCTAGGGGAACCTTTAACCTAGCAGCCCATATTTAAATGCTCCATTTAACCTGGACACAGGAGGTGAGAAAGTCAAGAAATATCAGGTCAAGAAAACTCCAAGTTAAAAAATAAATAATGAATGTGGGTAGGTAAACATAGAAGTGGAAGATCGGCAAGAGGAATGAACAACATAGGCAAAGTCTTAATTCCCACACAAAAAAAAGCATTGTTATATTTGAAGAATTGTAAAACATACAGTGGAACTTCGGCTACCATTAAAATGAGAATGTGAAAAATAGTGAAGCTAACAACCAAGCAAGGAACACTTCACAGTGTCACATATTGAGGAACTTGTCAGCATGGGAAATCACTGGGGAATTGAGGTCTTTAATGCGAGGATATAGACCTCAGTGAATCAGGATAATCAGAATGCTGGTGCTACAACTTCTAAAAGGATATTTTTTTCTTGTCTGATTAACATGGGGTCATCATTTATTTCTACAACATGCAAAACAACTGGGGGTATATAAATAAACTCATTGTAGAGTTCTCATGCAAGTGTTTTTGATTTTAATGAGCCAGAGGTCATAAAGTGCATGTAAGGTGCTGAGCAGACAGAAAAATAAAAATAAAAATAAGTTGAGTACTCCTCACTAGATAATATTTGCTAGATTTCTCTTCTGAAATCATCCTTCAGTTGCGTGGCACTCCAGGTGCAAGAAGGACAATACTTAGAAATAAACAGTCCTATTTATGTTAGTCTTTGTGTCACTACCACAAATTAACAAAATCCTTGACTCAAAATTTGACTCAAAATGCAGATTAAACCCTTTAACACATCCCTGCCTTTTTTTCCCTAAATATCACCCTCCTCTGCCTAAAAAGATGTGGTTTCTTCTCCAGCCCCCAGCCTCAAACCAGGCATTATGATATCTGTTTCCCTACTTCATCCTCTTGGACAATGCTGACTCCTCCTGTAAAAGGAAGCTTCCTTCACACTCTGCTAAAGGAGATTACCCCCAGAAACATGTTCACAAAGCTTATTGCATACCTTGTTCTTGGAAACTTACCTCTTTATCAATTCCCCCCCTTTCAAGACCCTACAAAATAAGCAAAATCTGGAACAATCTGAGCCAAAGCTTTAGGAAACTTGAAACTCTCCAATACTCATGAAGTGTAGTTTTATTTAACCCTGACACCATACCAGAGTGGTGTTAAGTGCTAAAGAAACAACATGAACAAGACAGGCACAGTCCTTGTCCTTAGTGCTCACTGTCTAGAAAGGTACATTTTCATAGTCTGGAGTTTCTTGAGGGTCAAGGACTCCACTGAACTAATCACTTACTTACATGTACCTAGTCAAATGCATGTTCAATTCAATACATTTTTTAAATGACAGCTGTGAAAGGCATGCCATACTTTTAATAGACTCAGAATTTGGGTTTTATCCAACTGAAAGAGAAGCATTAAAATTCTATCTATAGCCTAAATAACTGATACTTACATTATTTATCATTAGCAAATTAGTTAAAAACTTTCTTTATTACATAATTTAAAACTTCTCATAATGTTCTATATCAAATTTGACACTCAGATTGGTGTTAAACTGATTCTGTATGACATTGAGTTATAACCTCAAGATCAGCAACAAGCATGCTAAACAATAAATGGCAAATATAGCTCTTTATACTAAGAGCCTTGGACCTTCCTTTAGACCAGTTATACTTAGTCATGGTCCACAGACCAAGAGCATTGCATCAACATTACCTGGGAAATTATGGGAAATGGAAATTATCTGGCTTCACCCCAGACACACTGAACCAGAAACTCTTGAGATGAGGGATCAGAAATCTGTATTTTTTTATTTTAACTTAATTTTTATTATATCATAACTGTATTACATTTATGGAGTACAATGTAATGATTTGATATACAATGTGGAATGTTTAAGTCAAATTAAGTAACATAACGATCACCTCACTTACTTATTTTTGTGGTAAGACATTTATAGTATACTCTTAGTTGTTTCGAAATGTACCCTTGCATTGTGTACATTAGGTGAGATCCCACCAAACACCCTCCCTCCACGTGCCTGCCTCCCCCCTCCCCTCTCCCTCTTCTCCCTTTTTTTCTAGACTATCCTTGTGTTTTATCATTTGTATGAATGTGTAAGTGTTTCCATATTGGTTTCATAATAGTTTGGGGTACATGGATACATTTTTTTCATTCTTGAAATACTTTACTAAGAAGAATATGTTCCACCTCCATCTAGGTAAACGTAAAAATTTAAAATATTCCTCTTTGGTGGCTGTATATTATTCCCTGGGATACTCATACCACAATTTGTTTCATTATTCATGGGCTCATGGGCTTTTAGGCTGCTTCCATGACCTATTATGAATTAGCCTGTAATAAACATTCCAGTGCAAATGTCTTTGTTGGAAAATGATTTTTGTTCATCTGGTAGATACTTAGTAATGATATTGCTGGATCAAATGAGAGGTCAACTTTTAGTTCCTTGAGTTTCCAACAAAGGTCTGATAGCTAGAATCCACAGACAACCCAAACTAATCAATAAGAAAAGAACAAACAACCCATTTCTTTGTGGGCAAGAGACTTGAACAGAAACTTCTCTGAAAATGACAAGTGCATGGCCTACAAACATGAAAAAATGCTTATCATCTTTAATCATCAGAGAAATTAAAATCAAATTTTTAACCGTGAGATATCACCTAACTCCAGTAAGATTAGTCCACATCACAAAATCCCCAAACTGCAGATGTTGTTGTGAATATGGAGAGAAAGGAATACTTTTACACTGTTGGTGGGACTGCAAACTAATATAGCCTTTGAGACAGAAATCTGTATTCTAGTAAGCAACAACAGAAACATACCTGATGGCTTTCAAATAGTTATCCTTAAAGAATATGAATAAGAACCTCACAAAAGAATATACACAGTCACATAATCATACAAAAAAGTACAAGTTTATTAAAAATTGAATAGGTGCACAATAAACAAAATATCTCACTCTACATTTTATTTATCAAACTAGCAAAGATTTTTAAAAATTATTGTGCCAGTGTTGGTAAGGGTTCAGGGAAACATGCAATTGGACAGAGCATAGATTTGTTCACACTATAGATGGCAATTTAATAATCAAAAGCTTTTAAAATACTTAACTTTGCAACAGAAATTTCAACTCCAAGAATGTAGTATGAATAATAAGAGGTTCAGCACTGACATTAAAACAGACTTTGACACAAATACTTGTTTTACCTACAAGCTCTGTGACCTTGACGGAAAGTTGTTAAACTGAAAGCCTCAGACTCCTCTGTAGTGTTAATTACAACAAGTATCTCATAAATTTATTGTACAAAATAAATGAGGTAATTATTCCCATTCGGGTTGCCAGATAAAATGGAGGATATACAGTTAGATTTTCATTCACAATGAATAATATTTCTATATAACTATGCCTCAAATATTGAAACAAAATTATAATAAAAAAGGATCCATTATAATCTAAAATTCAAATGTAAACTGATGTTTTGTATTTTTATTCAGTAAATATGGAAACTCTACCTTAAATGTATTTAATATAACCCCAGGAATACGCTGACTATTCAATAAACATTAGCTACCTATTTATTGTATTATTATTTAAGATTATAAGAAGAAATGTAGTGAAAGAAAAATTTTCTGGTTTAAACTGAGATGAGCAGTTCTGTGAAACTCACAAAAGTTTATACTTATGAAAACTTCATAATATACAGATGAATATGCTGAAATACAGTCTTAAGATATCTTATATCTAGAAATACTCCTGAGTAATCAAAGACATTCAATATCTTGAGTTGAGTAAACCCAAATTAACTGGAAAAACTTATTTGTTAAAATATGTTAGCATATCAGTTCTGCTGCACTATAAGAAAATATTTGCTCATATATGTCAAAAAATTCCTCTGATAATAGAACAAAATAGAGAGTAAGAGTTGGGCTGCTGACTGTGGAAGAAACAGAAAGAAACCCATGTGCTATCAATTTCTTACTAATAAAATGTAAACATCCTGGAAATTTAAATTGCATTTGATTCAGCAACTAAAAATAAATTCATCTTTTTAAAACTGTAAAGTTATCTCTTTATGCCAATAAGATTTAGTGACTGGTAATTATGCCCCAAGTCAGATGTGACACAGTTTAAAACATAAAGTGTCAAGCAGAACAGTATTAGTTAGAAGTTGGATATTTTTTTTCTCCCTTACTTAAAAACTGAAGCTGGATGCAATTGCTGAAAGAGGACAAATTGTGGCCAGGCCAGTCTCCATGCTCAATGTGACTGGATCATAACTGGTCATGAGTAATTGAGTCATTTTGTGTGTCTTCTTGATGGAGGGAAGGTCTTTCTGATCAATTCTAATGCTGCTGTGATGGGTATTGACCTAAGCTGTGGTTAAATTCACTGGTTACATTAATATCTAGGGTTGTGCAGAAAACAGTAAGATCTGTTCCTGGTGGTGCCGTCTGAAAAATATTGATGAAAGAAACACTGTTGGAATTTGGTCTTGAAAGTGACTAGAACCAAGTAGATAGAGAGAGAAAAGAAGAATCCCATTAAGAGAGGAGAGGCTTAAAGTTTCTTGGGAATCAATGAGTAAAGTGGAGCAACACGTTCTTAAAGGAACGAATTAAGCAAAAAGCTGAAGAAATAACTTTGAGGCTGCTTAGGAGATGCCAAGGAGTATGAACCTGGGTTTGAGTGCTGTTACACTTTATGAAATAGAAATAATGATGTTATCAGTAAGAGTTTATTTTTTATTTTTATTTAAGAAATAATTGTGCATTTTATTAGGCAGGGTGCATATGTGATATTTTGATCTATGAAGACATTGTAAAAAAATCAATCCAACTCAACATTTTTTCTGTGGTGAGAACATTAAAAATCATGACTTTTTAGTAAATTTGAAATATACATAATTAGTAAGTATGGTCACCACACAGTGAAATAGACAACTAAAATTTATTCCTCCAGTCTAACTGAAAATGTGTACCTTTTGATCAATAGTTTTCTTTTCCCTACTCATCTCCCTAGCAAAGCCTCTGGTAATTACTTTCCTACTCTCTTTCTGGGAGATAGGCTTTAGATTCCACATATAAATGAGATCACAGAGGATATAGCTTTCTTTGCCTGGCTTATTTCACTAAGCTTTAGGTCCACCAGTTCCATCCCTGTAGAGGACTGGATACCATGCTTGCAAAGGACAGTTACTGATTCTTATCACATTAAAAGGAAACACTGAAAACAGGACAGTCTCCTAGTAAGCCTAAAGACGTTTCCTGACTTGGGGGCAATCCTCCAAGTAACTCAGTGTTCCAGAATGAGATAAGGTCGGTCACTCACTATTAAGCATGTGTTAAACATTGATGCTTAGTAGTTCTTCATGAGGGTTGTAGGGAAAGAACACGTGAGGAGAGCACACGGCAATCCTTAGGCAGGCAGCCCTCATATGTAATTACCTGACCTCTCCACACCTGTTTATGGCGATTACCTTAACTCTCCACACTTGTTGTGTATAACCTTAATAAATAGCCATTGCAGAGGGGGCTCAGGGCTACCCTGCAACTAAGGTGAGCCCGCCTCCCAAAGCTTGTACTTCAAATCTGTGTCATGCCTGGTTCCTTCCTACGATGACTGAGACTGGCCATAGGGGACTCGACAGCTGGTGTAGTCAGTAGGATCCAGCAGGATACACCAGGACGTTGGAGACATGAACAAAAGGGGACAGAGGACACTTGGAAGTAAGTGACACCTTTGGTAGACAGCGGGAAGGAAGTCCCAAAGGGAAACTCCACTCAGGGTAAGTGGGACCTTTGGCCAATCTAGAATCTAGGGAGCTCCATTAGAAAAAAGAGTTTGGAGTCAATTTAGGAAAAATTTCACTGGAAAAGCAGCTTGAAAGCAGGAAAAACTCTGCTACCGAGGAAATGTGAAGGGCAGGCCCACTGAAGGACTGAGAGTAACAGAGCATCTGAGAGGAACTGTGAAGTGCAGGACCGTTAGTCCACGAGTAACAGTCTTTTGAGATCTGTGAAGGGTGGATTGGTTAGGACCGTGGGTAGCAAAACCTTTGGAATAGCGAGAGAAATTCTTGCTTGCAAAGATTGCAAAGAAAGTGTTATCTTTTGTTTGTCCCTTAAGTAAATATCAAACGGAAAGTTCCTACAATTAAAGAAATTGTAAACTCTCTCAGCTAAGATTTTCTCAGCTTATTTTCTGAGTTTAAAAAGAGACCTTTAGGGGGTGGTGCCTGTGGCTTATCAATTAGGACGTCGGCCCAATATGCTGAAGGTGGCTGGTTCAGACCACCACCAAACTGCACTTGGCCAAACTGCAAAACAGAAAAATAGCCAGGCATTTTGGCAGATGCCTGTAATCCCAGCTACTCATGAGGCTAAGGCAAGAGAATCACCTAAGCCCAGGAGTTGGAGGTTGCTGTGAGCTGTGTAATGCTGTGAAATGCCACGGCACTCTACTGAGGGTGATAAAGTGAGACCCTGTCTCTACAAAATAAATAAAAAATAAAAATAAAAATAAAAAGACCTGGGGGAAGGAGCCAAGATGGCGGTCTGTAGCCAGCTTTCTGCAGACGCTCCTGTTCAGAAGGAGAGTTAAAGGACAGAAATTTAGTGAGAAAGCCAACAATTTGGAGCTGAACCAAGAGACAAGGTCAAGGAATGCACATCAACCCTGCTGGAGCGACCTGTGACCCCAAGGATACAAATAAAAGGTACAGAGCACTTCACCAAGCAGATGGGAGTCCCCTCCCCCAAGAGAACAGCTTGCAGTATACGCCATACCTCCATACAAACAAGCGAGCAGAGTTCAGATATCCTCCCACTCTATCCCACGGGAGAGACCCTCTAAAAACCAGACCTCCTTCCCCTGTGCCGCAGCACTCTCCTGCCAGGCATAAAGCTGTATGAAATTGTATATATTCTCTACCTGCAAGTTGGAACTCCTGGCACTCCCCTCCACTCTCACCCTGAGGTTTGGAGGTCTGCCCCCCACGGAGTCCAGATTCTTGAACACTTTCTCGATGGGTGTGGACAGGGTGTGGGTTGCCGCTGGTCTGTGCTGTTCTCCCAGCTCAGGAGTGGTGAGAGAGTAACCCGAAAAGCGGCTCGCCGAAAAGTGGCTGGCCAAAATGGACCAAAGCTTTGCTAAATTTCGGCCACACCTGGCCCTCAGGGGATGACAGCTGAGACAAAGGGCTGAAGCTCAGGGCTATTAGCAGCCCAGCGTCTCCTCCACAGGGCAGAAATTCTGCAAACTTGGTCTGTTCTATCAGCTTTTTCATCTACTTTACATCAATCAAGGACAGGGCTGGAACTGAGTGAATCACCCAAGCCACCATCAAGTACCCAGGTTGTCAGGCCTCACCTCCTACCCTGCCAACACCGACATAACTGGTGTACTGGCTGAGGAGCCACAGAACCCCATGTGACCTAGGCAGGCACAAACCTCTAGAGCATCTGCTCATTGGAGGGAACTGGACCACAGCCCTGCAGGGTTACCAGAGACTGGGTGCAACAGAGGGGCAAGGCGGGGAAAGAGGCATCAACCTTCCCAGGCTAATTTACTGGCTTGGGGGGGCCCTCCTGAGCTCACAGAACACTGGAGTGAGTTATACTAAAGCTGCCAGCAGACTTCAGCTGTCTAGTCGCCAGAGACTTTTCAATTCTTTGATTTGAGGTTGATACTGGCTGTGACAACTGATTGGGTACCTCTTTAACTGGGCCAATCACCCAAGGACTTTCCAACATTGTACACTGGGTGCGTGGTAGTGGGAAGGTTTGATTTTCCTTTCCAAGTGTTGTGGAATTGTTGTGGGAGAATACTCACAGAGGGCCTGCTTTGCTTAACCTGGCCCTCAGGGGATGAAAGCTGAGACAAAGGGCTAGAACTCACAGACAGAGTA